>PVLA01000281.1:386556-520089 GCA_004027455.1 Hydrochoerus hydrochaeris
GGGTAAGGCCTGGTTGGATTCATATGAAGAGTCCTTGACCCAAGACAGGCGCTATCCTCACAGGGCCTGCCATACTCCCATAAGTGATAAGGGAAAAAATGTAGGGAGCGGCATGATAGCTTCACAGCTGCCGCTCCATCTCTCCCTCCTGTGGGCATCCAGGTGCGTCGGCTTACATTTTCCCAAGCTAATTAAGTAACAAGATTAAAGTGTAACAAAGGTGAAAAAAGTTAATTAACACATATTGTTTAAGATTGTCCCTGCCTGGCCCTAAGCCTGGGACGCTTCCTGCTTGGGGTTTAGGTTACTGCCAAAAGTTAGCAAATATATACTCCAGCTTTTGAAAAATAAAGCAGATTCAGATTCACTCACAGACTGGAGTGCAGTGTGTTCTGTCTCTCACTCACCGACTCCCTGACCACCTTTGGGACCCCTGAGCCCTGCCGCAGCTGGACTCCGGCAATATATATATATATATATATATATATATATATATATATATATATATATTATTCAATGATAATTCCATATATCTTGGCCTTTCAATTATCACTAAAAGATGTCATTAGATCTTTAGGCATTTTTAACAGATTTTACAAGGGTATCCATTAATAGCAGCTCCTTGGAAACAGTTCAGGACCAGTAAAAGAAAGAAGACAGGCAAGCTATGTTTAAGAAACCCAGGCTACAGTCAATTCTAGTTGCATGGCATTCTATAAATAAATCTCTGAAACTCTGTAAAACTTTTCAAGATTTATTTAAAATTTGGACTTTTTAAAAACATGTCTGATGAGAATCCCTTCTGAACACCCTGCAGGAAAGGCACAAATATTAGAAGATACAATGCTTTAAACTGTTAGCATGCCAGTAGAAGTTAGCTGTTAATATGATTTATCATGATATAGCTTCAGGAGTAGATAGTAGATGTTTGATAACTGAGATTCTGCCAGGGGAGTCAGTGTTCTAAAAGGTTAATCAAGAGTAGCAAATATTCTCAATTTGTGGTAGAAAAATAGAGCAGAAAAAGGCAAGACAATGAAGAGAAACTCCTCAATTTGAAAATTTCTTTTTATTTCCATAAATCTTTCTTTAATAGCTTGAATCTATTATTATTTAATTGCAAAAGATGAATATTGATGGAATAATTTGAAATTGGTGGACATCTGTGGTGGCTTAGTTTTTAAGGAAGTGTTAGTTTTTTGTGATTTTTAAAAAGATTTTGTTTTATTGCATGAATGTTTGATTAAATTGAACATCCTGAAGTACCATAAACTTAATCAAATTATATGTTTGTGCTGGCTGCATTCCTGATAGCATTATCTGTAATGATCTTTCATTATGCTCTGAAGGGAACACTACAACTTCCAGGTGGTTCCATAGTTGAACAACTTTAGGAACTACTGAACTATAAAAATACTATTTCTTCACATTAAGGTTTTTAGCACAACTATAAAGCAAATATTGGGAACAATTATTATTCCCATTGCCAGTCTTTTATAACTGAGTACTTTTATAAATTACCTTTCTATTATTCTCTAGACCCTGATTATGTTTTTCACTGTCTAAAACTAGTTATTATTTAAACATCTCTCTCTCTCTCTCTCTCTCTCTCTCTCTCTCTCTCTCTCTCTCTCTCTCTCCCAACAGCAAGTTAACTGCATCTCTAGGCCTGGTAAGTCACAAAGTAAAAGTTCATTATAGAAAAAATACTATAGTAACTTCTAGACTTTTATTTCTCCTAATGAATTCATTCCTTGACAAAATAAGTAGCTATTTATGGTTAATCTCAGTATGTCAAATTCACTGCACTCAGTAATGCAGATTATTAAAGCACTCTCCTGGGTGCGCCACAGTAGATAACGGAGGTACTCATTCCTCTCTGGCACTCTCCTCCTGCTCTGCTCCCAGTCACTGTGAACTTTTCTCCATTGTGAAGAAGCTTTTCTCCACCATTCTCTTCTGTCCTGAGGCAGTTGGTCCTGTGAGCAAACTGAACCTTTCCTTTATGTTGTAGGTGATGGGTATTGTGACTCAGGATGAGAACACTGACTAATACACAAACACTGACCCAAATTCAGTGAAGGGACATGCAGAGGGTACATGGGTATCAGAACCACAGAGCTACTAATTATGAAATATGCAAAGCACAGGAGACCTTCTAAATCCAAGACAGACACACTCTAAGACAGAAAAAACTTTAAAATTCACAACCATTCGGGTATCCTAGAATAAAGAAAATTACTAGAAAAGAGGAATTAATAATCTTCACTCATGATAATTACTGTTTTGCTTTGTAATAAACTATAATGTAAAATAAGCCTTTGAAGAGATAATTTGTATTTCCCTTTCCATTGCTTTTCAGTGATATCAATATTTTGTAGTCCATAGAGATAAGTCCTCCCATTCATAAATTAGAATTACTTATTTCTCTTCACCCCAGAAAATTATATTCTGAGTCACTTAAGAACATCACTTCTCTGTCTCTTTTCTAATAAGCTAAGGATTATAGGAAACACTAATTGTGGCTCGGTTCAGTTGGAATGGATTGTTAAGACCAACCCCTTGAGTGTGGGTGTCTGTAGCCTTCAGATTCTTTACTGTATCTCACTTTCTTGCCAAGTTTTATAGTATTTTCTCTCTCTCTCTCTCTCTCTCTCTCTCTCTCTTTTATAATATAAAGATAGTTTCCTATGATAACAACAAGAATATGTCAATATTCATGTGACCTTGTTTTCATTTTAAATCTTGATGACTGCCATGGGCGGACATTGCCAAACACCTAAAGCATTGACCAACTGTGCTAGCATCTTGCCTCATTCACAGCAATCATGGCAAAACCAGCCCTCAGACTTACACCCTTAGATGAGCTCAGTGACTAGCTGTACTGTATGAGTGGGGGGTTTCCCAGAAACACCTCTGTCCTTTGATTCTGACAGTAAAAAATCCAATCAGATTTTGATTAACCAGGAGATAAAGCTATTAGCAGGTGTCATGGCATTTCTTGCTAATAGAAACCCTACATAGTAGCAGCATGGCTGCCACACACAATATGACCCTGGATACATTTGAAGGTCTTCATTTAAGATGCTGTGTTTTCCCTTATTTTCTGTCACAATCTTGCCTTAAGTTCTTTCAATTTTTCCACATGGTCACTTAAATACTTGAGTAGCTTTTGTTCTGAGGATATTTGCAGTGCACAACAAATCTTTCTTGCTTAGTGGTGTGTGAGTTTCTTTTTCTCCTTTTCATCTTAGACCATTTCAGACCTTGTCAGTTTCTGTCATAACTCATTATCAGAGATCACTTTTGACTCCCTTTCACAATTTTTGTCTTCTATCTATACTCCTTCTAAGAAATTCAGAGTATCTTCTCTCTGGATCTTTAAGGTCCCTGCAGTTAAAGGCATTGAGATAGAAGATGAGATACTGCTTATCGATGGCATTTATTTACCCTCCGTCACCCAGAATCACCATACTCTTCTCTCATTCACATTTCTGTCATTAGGATGAGGTTAACTGCATATGATGATTGAGGGATAAATGTTTTTAAAATGTTTTCAGGAGTGGAGAAAGAATAAGAACCCAGTTAGTCATTTTGGTTAAAGACCATGGTATAAATGCCCCACCATGGCCAATTTCAAGCTGAAGAGGTGACTGAACATAGGTTTAGGAAGAGATAGATACACTAACATACCGACTAGCAGTATTTCCACCTGACAGATGCACTAGATGTAAATGACCTTAAGAGTATCTGTCAGAGATAAGCATATTTTTTGGTAAAGGAACAGATACTAAATATTTTAGGCTTTGCAAGCCATAATGGATCATTCACAGCTACTCAGCTCAGCATGAAAGCAGCCACGGACTATACATAAATCAATGGCTGTACTCATGTTCCAATAAAAGCTTATTTATGAAATTAAGCCGTGGGTCAGTCTCAGAGCTTTCCTGACCTTTGGAATAGATGATGCTGAAACACAAAAATAGTTAAGATGCAATAACTTGAGTATTATCTACATTTTAATACAATTCATTCTATTATAAATTCTTATAATGTTTATTTTCAAAAACCAATTTGAAAATTTCCTGATAATTTAATAAGTTGTTTGTAAGCTGATACAAGTCAGCTGTAGTTCAACACTGAATCCATCCACTCTCTAGGAGTGGTTACTGAGGCCAGTGTATCCCAGTACTACAAAAGACTTTTAGTTACTTTTATCTCACTGCTGATACAAAACACGCAACACCCACAGTTAAAGCAGGAAACATATATTTAGCTCACAGTTTATGGAGATTTCAGTTTATAATCAGCTGGCTCTAAAGTCAGGGTGGCTAGCAGAGGGGCTACCATTCATGGTGGTGGAAAATACCAAAAACAAAAAAGGAGAGAGAGGACTTTCTCTCCCTTACATTGTAACTAGTCTACCTACCCTAGGACGGATGTTACTCTCATACCCTTAATCCCAACGTTAAACCAGGAATCAGTCAAAAATTCCAGATTCAGCCACCTACAAAAGGTCTGCTCCCCATGACCACATGAGAGTTTCAAGGGACATCCAGACACAAACCACAACAGAAAGTAACCTAGTATAGGTAAAGAGATTTATACAGTGGGACTTCTGAAAAATAAAATCTTGAAGAGCATCTTTGTTAAAATGAGATTATGAAAATGCTGTCTGAAACAGTGGCAAACATTTGTTACTATGAGTATGGAATCAGGAGCTTCTATAAAAACAAATCTCACATGAAGTCCACTTATTAAATTGCCACTGTAGAGAAAAAAAGAGAAGCACAAAAATGCATCCTTAAAAACATCTTCTAAGTGACTAGATCAAGTCATTTTGCCTGAAACCAGGACTCATTTCCAGGTTTGAAATAATAATGATAATATATACTGCTATGCCATATACACTCTTTCTGTATATGTTTATCTTTTGATTGAATTTACTTATAACCGAAAGATTTATCAATAAAACATCTGGCCATTCACAAGCTAAATTTTCAGTCTAAATGACTTAAGTTTGCAAGCAAATATTAGTAACGCTAAAGGAGAACCCTTGATTCAAATACATTATTTATTTTCAAATGATTTTGTGGGCACATTATTTCTTTCTTGGATGATGCGGCATAAGGATATGTGGTGTCACTGTCTATTCATAAATCAGTAGCTCTGAGTAGAGCAATTCATTCAAATCATCTATATGCTGTTAAAAAATAGAGACACTGAGACCCTCCTTCCAGGAATTCTTCATCTGTAGGTCTTAGTTAAAGCATAGATTACTAATCCTTGATCCTATGATCCAGTGAGTCTATTATACTATTAGAATTGAGATCCCTTATCATTATGGATACAGGTCACTGACGGTTTAGATTCAGAACATACAAGAGGAGACACTGGTAAACATGGTTCTGGTGAGCTCTATTGAAAGTCAACCATCTTAGCAGCAAAACTGGCCAAATCAGTTTATAAATGCTTCTGTACACTTATTCTTTCCGTAGTTATCATTTGATACCTGTACTTTGCCTGATATATGGCAATGGAGTATACTGGAATTAACTGGACAAAGGCAGATAAGGTTCCAACCCTCACTGGATTATGGTCTAACAGGGAAAGCAGAGAGGAATCAAGTAAACATTTTAAAAGTTGGCAACATGGTGATAAGAGTGATAGTGTAAATACATGTGGGTATGGTGTTGCTGACAGTGTATGGGCTTTTATCAGGTGAATGACAACCCATTAACTTGAGCAACCCTGACAGTCCTCGTTTGGATGAGCTGGCCTTTCAAACACTGTTGAAAAAATTTTCCATTCATCCATTCCCAAGTAACAATTCCCTTCTCAGTAAAATCAATTCCCTTATAAAAGACATAGAACTTTTTGAGTAGAGAAATGGAATGTGTAACATAGTTCTAAAAGTCACTGACTCTTTATCTAGTTGATTTTCTGACATAGTCATTTTTTCATACATTTGTGACTATCTAAAAATAAATTCTTTGAAGTGGAATTGTTGTGTTAAAGGATGTAACATTACTGATCTTTAAATACATCACTAAGCTGTCAGACCAGTTGTGCTACTTTACATTTCTACCAAAATATGATATTGTGTGCTGATTTAATCGTAATAATGGTGGTTCTAGAATTTTCATTTGTTTTTTTCTTATGAAAAAATGTTGAATTTTATTGTTTAAAATATATTTAGAGACAAATGTGGTGGAATGTACCTGCAATCCCAGCACTAGGGAAGCCGAGGCTAGAGGATCACCATGAGTTTGAGGTCAGCTTGGGCTACATAATAAATTCAAGATTATGTGAACTATGTATCATGACCCTGTCCCAAAGAACAAATAAGCAAAATGTTTAAAATGCTGTCTTGTTATCTGTGAATTTTTTCATATCTCTTGCAATGTTTCCTCTACTGAGTTGTTAATCTTGCTTCACTAGAAATTGTCATTTTTAAAGTAAGAAAAAATAAGCCCTTTAAAATAATGTCCATTGTATTGAGGTCTGTCTGGTTTTTTTATGCATATTCATGTTTATACTGGAGCAATTCACAACAGCCAAGCTATGTGACAACCTAGATGCCTGTCAGCAGATGAAAGAATAGAGAAAATGAGGCATATATACATACATAGTGCAACTTTACTCAGCCACAAAGAATCAAATCATGCGATGTAGGTAATCGCACAGAACTAGAAAATGTCATGTTGAGTGAAATTAGCCAGACTAAGTTAAGTAATGCATGTTTTCTCTTATATGAGAAACCTAAAAATATACAAATTAATAAATATTTAAAATAAAGGATAGAGATCAACAAACTGGAAGGTAAACTTCTGAAGATGGGAAAGGGGTTAAGCAACAGGAAGGGACAAAAGGGGTAAAAACTAAGGTGTGTCAACTTCCTAAGCTAAACCTCATCATCATAAAATATTAACATGCACCAACAACACATATAAATAAAAAGTCCTTGCTGAAAATAGTATTTACCTAGTATTATTTTAGCTCATTCATAAATTTCTCCACATTCAATATTAATATTGCATTAATACCCCCTGTTTTATGCTAGATCATTTTTGTGTTTTTAATATTTAATCTTCTTATCCTTCTGGAATTTGGGTTTTTTTGGAAATATGTGAATAACACAATATGATTTTTCGAAGAATGATATCTATATCTCCTCACTGACATGCTAAGGCTCTTTTGTAAAATACTAACTCCAATTCACAGAATGATGGGGTCTCATTCAGTACTCTATTTTTTGGCTCTCTTGACCAAAGACAATAAGTTTTAAGGGACAGAGAAGACCAGAAATATCTAGCATATTTAACAGATGATATTGAGGGACTGCCAGAGTAAGAAAGCTGAATGTTATTCATTTAGACCACTGAGAACAAACCAAAACACATCAAAATGGAAATTGGGAAGGGATGGAAGTTGGATCTAGGAAATAGCTTCCCCTACCACAATTTTCCCTCTGACAAGTGGTAACATTTTGTTTTCTCCTTTTCTTGCTCACTCACTATGAATTTTTATATAGATGTAACTATTCCACAAGTATTAACAGTCTTGTAAGCACAATGATTATCACACTTGTGTGTACTGAATATTACCAGATCTGAGCCCCTGATCTTTTGACTGGAAAATCTTAGGTTTCCCAGATAATTTTTCTCTGAGCTCTCATCTTACCCCATTGCATCTTGCTATAACAGAATGTCTGTCACAAATAACAGACCAATACAGGTAGTTTAGTTCACTCATGATTCTGCTGGCTGGAAAGTCCAAAAAACATAATCCTGGCATCTAGGATGGTCCCATAAAGGTAACAAAACAAGTTAGGTTACATCATAGGCAAGAGGCACACTTAAGAGCAGCAGACAACCTTCCCACAATGCAGCCTACATGGGCAGAGAGAGCCAGCAGATCTGCCTCTACCTGCCTGCTGCCACCAGAAGGCCCCTTCCTGAGGGCAGCCAGTAGGAGCAGGGACATGCAGCCAGGTAAGCCTTCTGCACCTGTAGGTCACATTGGAGCCCTTAGTTCCTTCAGGTAGACATAACCCACTGGGAAAATCAGACAACCATACCCCTGTGTGCCTGCCACCATTGTGGGAGTCCCAGTGTAGACATGCAGGCTAAGAGAAGCAGACCCATCTCCAAGCACATCTGGTCATTGTGGCAGTCCCAGTGTAGCTGTACAGGTCTGGAGAAACCTGCTGCACACCCTGCTACCTTCCTGTAAACTGGGTGTCAGAAGAACCCAGGTTCCTGTCCCATGCCCCTACACCGTGGAGGGGCAACCAAAGTGGGAAATGTCTGGAGACCCACAACCAGTTTGTTGGGAGGAGCCCAGGAGAATTTCAAGATGAAGGAGCAAAAGGCAATCTCAAACCTCCAGCCCACACAGAAAGAGTCTGAGAGAAATAGCCATGGAATAAAATGGAAGTCACACACCTGAAATCTCTGAGAGGATAGCAACTAAAGTAAGGAAACAACTTCATCAGATTGTAAAAGCAAACAAATCAGAAATAAAGTCACAAGTAAAAGAAGAAATCACAAACATAATGACAGAAATACTCAGCAAATCTAAAGAAGACATAGATTTAAAAAAAAGAGGAGCATAGGAAAATGATGAAAACCTTGAATAAACAATGTAGGAAGGAATTACAATGCATGAAACAGATTCAAAGAGAGATCCAGGAAATTAGAAACTCAATCAAAACCTGGCAAAAATGCTTGAAAGAGACTGAAGATAGACTTTCAGCTAAAAGATAGGATCACAGCTAGTGATCGTGAAATGAAAGCTCTCTTAAAAATAACAAGGAATCAGGAAATAACAATTCAATGATTGTAAGATGATGCAAAGAATCATAATCTAAGAGTGATAGGTATCAGTGAAGAAGCAGGGGTCAATACAAATGAAATTAAAAGGCTATTTACAGAAGTAATAGCAGAAAACTCCCAAACATAAGAAAAGGATCTGGCATGCACATAAGCAAGACATCTAGAACTCCAACTAGCCATAACCAAAGTAAACCCACACCCAGATATGTAATAATCAAGAACCCAGAAATTCAGCACAAACACAGAATATAAAAAGCTGTTAGAGAAAAGAAAAAAATCATCTATAAAGTAAAACCAATCAGAATCACAGCAGACTCGTCAACACCAACTGTCAAATCAAGAAGAGTGTGGAGTGAAGTGTTTCAAATCCTGAAAGAAAACAACTTCCAACCCAGATTGACTATCTTTCAAAACTGTCTTTCGAAATTAATGGAAAATAAGATACTTTCATGATAAACAGCAAATGAAGTAATTCATGACCACCAAACCAACCCTACAGAGAGTGAGTACTAAAGGATATTCTAGAGAGAGATTAAGATGACCATGGTTCCAAGAATAGCAGCAGAGGAAGATGGCCAAACAAGACAGGCAATAGAATGAAAGGGGAAAGTAGAGGACCAACAGCAGGAGAATATCATGGTAGAGACAAACCAATATAAGCTGGTTGTAACCATTAATATAGATGGTCTTAATTCAGCAATGAAAAGAAACAGAGAAAGTGGGTGTAGAAACAAGATCCATCAATATACTGTATATAAGAAATACATTTCAACTCTAAAGGACATTCATAGACTAAAAATCAAAGGAGTGGAAACAATTGTCCCATGTGACAGGAGCCCTGAACAAAGAAAGGGTAACTTGCCCTTCAACCACAGAATGGATAAGAAAGAGATGGTATTTTTATACAAGGGAAAGCTACCCAGTTGTAAAGTAGGATAATCTTGAAGTTCTTGTAGGTAAATGGATGCAACTGGAGATCATGTGCATGGTTGAAACAGTTTGAACTCATATGAGTGAGCCATAGCATAAAAAACAAGAAGGAGTTAGTGGGATCCAAAAAGCAAAATAATTATTATAAAAGTGATAGGGGAGGAAACACCTGGGAGGGAAAGGTGGTAATTACTGTTAATTTCTTCATTGTCTTGTCTTGAACTCTTGTATTTTCACAATTTTGTTAGGTTTGCCTTTGTTCTGTCTTGTTAGATTTTACTTTGATAATATGGGCAATTATTTTGAACATAGTGGGATGTATTATGGTAATCATGGTTGGTTTCCTATTACATTGTTTTGAAGTCTTATAATGCTTTTATTTGCTTAATTGCTTTTATTCTGTCTCACTCTCATGAGACAATATGAATCTTCATGGAGGACACAATCCTACTCAACCAAATTTCCAGCACATGAAGTTTCAGGCATAAATCACACCCAAACAGTAGCAGCCCTTACCCCATAAATCCACTTTGGGAGGTCTTTGGAGCTGTGTGCCATGGTCAGAAAATTCACACATGTTCTTACACTCCAGGGAAAGCTGGCTGGTTGTAGTCATTGTGGGAGCCATGGAGCACAAACTGGTTCCTAGGCAACCTCCTTGGGTCAGTGGTCCAAGGCTGTTCATATTCTGATGCATACACCTGCTGGGGCTGCCACTTGGCACAAAGGACAATGAAAGAAAAGTCCTTCTTCTCACTCTTTGTTCACCTGGATCCTGAAGATACCTCAAATCTCACACAGAAGCTTTCATGAACTTGCCAACTAGGAATACTGGCTCAAAATATGTCCATTAATCAGGTAATAGGATAAATCCATTTACAGAAATGTTTCACAGAATTATTTTTAATAACTATTTCTGCCTTCTCCAGGGGCATCTGAAACCATAACAAAAAATCCAGAAAAAAATATTTTATTTCTTCTGCTTATGCCAATTTATCTGGCAAAGAGGGAGAAAGAGAGGCAGATAGACAGAGATAAAGACAGAGAGATGGCATTGCAAAGAATTAGAGGGCATGCTTAGGGTAAGGATAGATTTTGGTACTAAGTACTGGTCAAATCCAACATCTAGTCATGTTTAAAATCACAGCTTACTTGATCAGGACAAAGTATAAGACAAATGTGACTGTGGCTTGGCCATGTCATCCTTATTTTTAAATTTTTCACACATAGAATAATAATTTTTAGCTACTAAAATATAGCCATGGCCCTAGAACACAAAATCAATGACTTAACTGTAGAGAGTATTCAAATACTCATTTAGATTTCCTTTCTTGCATGTAAATGAAATTTAAGTTGTCTGTTGTTCATTTCCTAGGAATTGCACATGCAAAAGATCTTTAATTTCTAATTATCAATACTATAAACAATAATAAAGCCTAAATAAGCAGCAGGATCAATAACATTTCCAATGACATGGTAGCTCTCCCTCCATAGCTTCCTGTCTTTTATACTTAGAATAAAACAGTAATTCTGTAGCTTACAGGAAAATGCTATAATTTCCTCATTTAAAAGAATCCATTTTATTTCCTTTCCTTTTCCCATGAAACAAATAACCATAGATTAATTACAAGCAATTCAACAGTGAACGACAGCACATAAGGACAGAGATGGGATCAAAGGAGAATCTTCAACCACACGTTGCATTCATAGGGCTGTTTATTGAGGAGACTGTGGAAATGACAGGAAAACTAAACTGTAGAGGATAAAGCTTTGAATTTCCAAAATGGTCAAGTGAGTTCTTGGGTATTATTTATTTTGATATCCCTGTAGAATTCCTTTGTCTCACTATAAATCTTTATATTAGACTACACTTTTTGTTTTGGGGTGTATATCCTGTCTCCTCCAGACATGAAAGAAATAAACAACCTAACAGTCCAGAGCATGAGAAAAATTGTGCCACGACTGTTAAAAGAAAACAGTGCTAGAATTCATGAGGACCCAAAGAGGGTCCTTATCCAAAGAGCAGCTGAAGAACATGATTACCAAACCAACGCTGCAAAGAATAATGAAAGACATTCTAGATAGACATAGGGAAAAAAACCACTAAGCAAGGCAGACAATTAAGCAGAGTAGAAAGGTAAAGAAGCAACAGCAGAAAGATAATGTCAAAAATAAACCAATATATCACAGTTATAACCATTAATGTAAATGGCCTCAATTCACCAATTAAAAGAAACAGACTGGCAGAATGATCAAAAAACAGCATCCAACCACATGCTATATACAGGAAACCCATCTACCCCAAAAGGAAACTCATAGACTGAAAGTCAAAGGATGGAAAACAATACTTCATGCAACAGGAACTCAAAAAAAAAATCAGGGGTAGCTATTCTGTTTGCAGACAATGTGAACTTCAAACCAAGAGTGATCCGGTGAGATAAAGAAGGTGACTACATACTAGTCAGGGGAAAATGCCAAGAGGAAGAATAACAATCTTAAATATATATGCACTAAATTCAGGAGCACCCAGCTATACAAAACATATATTAACAGAAATGAAAAATCAAATAAGCAATAACACAATTATAATAGGAGACCTTAACATTCCATTGACACAAAGGGACAGATCAACTAGACAGAAAATCAGCAAAGAAATAACAGAACTGAATCACACTTGTGAACAAATGGATTTAGTAGACATTTACAGAGTGTTCCACACAACAACATCAGAATATACATTCTTCTTAGCAGCACATGGAATGTTCTCTAAAATAGACAATATACTAGCTCACAGAACATATTTAAGTAAATGCAAAAGAATTGAAATTATCCCATGCATGTTATTGGATCATAGCACCATGAAACTAGAAATTAATGACAAAAGAAACTGCAAACACCTCAAAATCACATGGAAATTGAATATTGCACTCCTAAGCAATCAGTGGGTCACAGAGGAAATTAAAGAAGAAATTAAACAATATTTACAGGCAAACAAAAATACAAATACATCTTACCGGAGCCTGTGGGACACAATGAAAGTAGTCCTCAGAGGAAAATTTATTGTGGTGAACTCACACATCAGGAAAACAGAATGAACACAAATAAACAACCTGATGCTACAGCTTGAACAGCTAGAAAAAGAAGAGCAAGTTAAGCCCAAAGCCAAAAGAAGGGAGGAAATTATAAAGGTCAGAGCAGAAATTAAAGCAATAGAGACTAAGAAAACAATAAAAAAAATCAATGATTCAAAGAGTTGGTTCTTTGAAAGAATAAATGAAATTGACAGACCTCTAGCCAATCTTATTAAAAAAAGGAAATAAAAAACTCAAATTCATGCAATAAGGAATGAACAGAGTGAAATCACTACAGACCCTGTGGAAATACAGAAGATCATCAATGCCTATTTTGAAAACATACTCTACTGCTATAGGCTTGATAACACAGGAGAAATGGACAGATTCCTAGAAACATATGAATTACCAAAGCTGGGTCAAGAAGATGTAAAACTGCTGAATAACCCAATTTCAATTAATGAAATTGAAAATGTAATTAAAGCCTTACCAACAAAGAAAAGCCCAGGTCTAGATGGATTTACTGTGAAATTCCACAAGGAACTCAAAGAAGATTTAATGCCACTCCTCAAACTCTTCAATGAAATTGAGAGGGAAACAATTCTCCCTAAGCCATTCCTGGAAGCAAACATTACTCTAATACCAAAACCTGAGAAAGACCCAACTAAAAAAAAAGAGCTACAGGCCAATCTCCCTAATGAACATAGATGCAAAAATTCTCAATAAAATCTTGGCACACAGAATGCAGCAAATCATTAAGAAGATTATACACCATGACTAAGTGGGAATTCATCCCAGGAATGCAGAGATGGTTCAACATATGCAAATCAATAAATGTGATCCACCATATCAATAGAGCCAGAAATAAGAACCACATGATCATTTCTATAGATGCAAAAATAACTTTTGATAAGGTCCAACACTTAATCATGATAAAAACCTTACAGAAAATTGGAATAGTCTTTACCTCAATATGATAAAAGCCATCTCTGACAAACTAACAGCCAGCATCATATTAAATGGTCAAAAACTGAAAGCCTTTACCCTAAAATCAGGAACAAGACAAGGATATCCATTATCACCATTCCTATTCAATATAGTGCTGGAAATACTAGCCAGAGCAATTAGACAAGAGAGAGAAATAAAAGGAGTAAAGATAGGAAAAGAAAAAGTTAAATTATCATTATTTATAGATGACATGATACTCTATTATAGAAGACCCCCAAAACTCCATTGAAAGACTCATAGGCATAATAAATAAATTTAGTAATGTAACTGGATACAAAGTCAACACTCAAAAATCAATAGCATTCCTGTACACTAATAACAAAACCACTGAGACAGAAAGAAAAGAATCCACACCCTTTACAATAGCATCCAAGAAAATGAAATACTTAGGAATTAATCTAACAAAATAAGCAAAAGTTCTATTCATGGAAAATTGTAATACCCTGAAAAAGAAATCGAAGAGGACCTCAGGAAATGGAAAGACATCCCTTTTTCATGAATAGGAAGAACAAACATAGTGAAAATGGCCATTTTCCAAAAATTGTTAAACAGATTTAATGCAATCCCAATCAAAATACCACCAGCATACCTCACATATCTAGAGAAATCACTGCTAGAATTCACCTGGAACCAGAAGAGACCTAGAATACCAAAGACAATTTTTAAGCAACAAAGGCAAGGCAGGAGGCATCACAACCCCTGACTTGAAGTTATACTACAAAGCTACTGTAATAAAATCAGCATGGGACTGGAATAAAAACAGACCTGAAGATCAATGAAATAGATTAGAAGATACAACTACAACTACAAACACACTCAGTCACCTTTTCTTTGATAAAGGGGCCAAACACGTCCACTGGAAGAAAGATAGTCTCTTCAATAAATGGTGCTGGAAAAAAATTGGCTATCTATATGCTGAAAACTAAAATTAGACCCATGCCTATCACCATGTACTAAACTAAAGTCTAAATGGATCAAATATCTAAATATTAAAACAGAAACACTAAATTTGTTGGAAGACAAAGTAGGTAGAAACCTTGAAGACATAGGGGCAGGTAGAGAATTCATGAGCAAGAATCAAACTGCACGCAAAATACTCCACAGAATCAACAAAAGGATCATGTCCTATTAAAGAGTTTTAGCACATTGAAAGAAATCTCCTGCATAGTGAAAAGAAAACCCACAAATTGGGGGAAAAAATCTTAGTGAATGGTCCCTTAGACAAAAGACTTCTGTCTATAACATATAAAGAATTTTTAAAAAGTCAAATCCCTGAAATTCAAAGACCCATTCCAAAAATGGGCATCTGAGTTGAATACATAGTTCTCAGATGAAGAAATACAAATGGCAAATACATACATGAAAAAATGTCCAACATCATTGCTCATTAGAGAAATGGCAATTAAAACAGCACTGAGGTTCCATCTCACTCCAGAAAGAATGGCCAGGATAAAGAAAATTACCAACAACAAATGTTGGAGAGGCTGTGGGGAAAAAAGGAACTCTTCTGCACTGTTGGTGGGAGTGTAGACTGGTGCAACCACTGTGGAGGTCAGTCTGGAGATTCTTCAAAAAGCTTGGATTGGAATCCCATTTGACCCAGCTATTCTACTTCTGGGCATATTCCCAGAAGAACTGAAAACATCATACCACAGTGATATATGTGCAGCCATGTTTATAGCAGCACAATTTATAATAACCAGATCTTGGAAACAACCTAAATGCCCATCAACTGAGGAATGAATAAAAAAGACATGATATTTTTATACAGTGGAGTACTACTCTGCTATAAAGAATGATCACATTGAGATATTTATAAGTAAATGGATGCAACTTGAGACCATATTCATAAGTTAAATAAATCAAACTCACATGTGTAAATACTGTATAGTCTCACTAGTGTAAGAAATGATAAAAGTACATAAGATGCAAAAAACTTAATAAACACATTGAAAGGACAAGAATCTGCTTAAAGGGGAAAAAATAATATCTGAGGGAAAATGAGGGGAAAAAAGGAAGGGAAAAAAATCTAAAATTATATAAACACACTTAGGATAGCTAAGATGATTGTGCTATAAATTATAAGTTCTTAGAACAAATAGTTAACATTCATAGGACTGGAACAATCATGCATATTGTTGTATGGTGATCTGAGGAATTCTTGAAGATCATTATGTAAAATAACAGCAGTAGTTACACTTATACTACCTTGTTTTGAAAGCCTGTATAGTCAGTGTTCTGGGCTCTTTGCTATTGCTGTTTATGTCTTTTTCATTTCATTTTTTTCTAGGGAGTTGTTTTGTTTTGTCCTGTTTTGTTTTGTTTTTCCCTCTAACACAGAAAGAATAAGCATACATGTAGAGACTCATGCATGTGTAGAACTTCTAAATAGTTTATGAGAATTGATTATATAATGCATGATGAATGAACAGCTACTTTGAAGAAAAAGAAACATTAAGGTACACAGTGCTGATTCCGTAGTGTCATGATACAAAATCTAGCAATACTATTATTTTTTGTTCAGCGTGATTTTAGTCTGTTTTGCTTTGTTTAATTTTGACATACGTGAAGGTATGGACAGCTATTTTGAAGAGACTGAGAGACATTATAGCAGCCATTGTTGACTTCCCTAGTGTCTGGACTTGAAGACCTATAATGCCTTCATCATCCTGTTCTGATTAGTTTTATATTATTTCATTTTATATGAATTCATTGTATGTGAAGATATGGACAACTATTTGGAAGAAAACAAGAGACAATGTGATAGACAGTGAAGATCTCAGGTTGTCTTGCTTTGAAATCTGTGTTTTTTGCATTGTTTTCTTATGATCTGTTTTGTTCTTTTAATTTTACCCTCTTTACAATAAAAAAATTAAAAAATAACATTAATTTGTCTATCTAAAGATTCATAAAGTTTAATGTTTATAATAGTAAAGATAGAGGGCTGGGGAACAAGTTAATCAAAAAGATAGAATTTGACATATTAATGGAAAATGAGAAGGCAATAAATGTGAGATGGGATCCTATTGAAAAGTAAAACTAAATTAATAGCTTTAGACAACAGTAACAGAAAATAACAAAGAAAATTTTTTTTAAAAAAAGGAAAATAGCAGGAAAAAGAAGAAAGTTAAAAGGTGAAAGTTTTTTTAAAAGTCTCTAAGTAAACACCTACACACAACAAATACAATACAAGAAACAAAAAGTAGAAAGAAAAAAATTGAGTGGTTTTTTAAAAACCCTTCTGTGTTTATGAATGAGTCATCTCTTTCCAGGCTCTGCCATCTCACAATCCAGCAAGTCAGTTTTCTTCGCCCAGATGTATGGCCTATGTATTTGTGAGTTTTTCTCCCTGATCCAGGGTCCCCTCTGTCTGTACACACCAGAGATGGCAAACATTCAAGCTAAGGCATGTTGGTAGATGGGAAAAGCAATCAACTCTCTGCTTTCTACTGAATGTAGACTGTGAGGCAGGGGTTCAAGTGGTCTTAATGCCAACATTTTCAGATCTAGCTTCCTCTGAAAGTTTCACTCACCAGACTTTGTTTCTCACTAAAGCAGTCATTACCTGTTTCATTCCCAGCCTGAGCTTAAATTTCTGAGAGGATCTGTATCTAGCCTATAGCCTCTTTGTAACTATTTACTTTGACTCTCTCTCACCCAGTCACTGTGGGAGCTAAACATTGGAAACACTGAAGTGAAGATGCTTTATAGTTGTTCTGTGGCTCAGTTTTAAACAACCAGTATCTTCTCAAATAGTACCTGATTAAAATCTGGCAATATGGCAGCCACTGCACAGGGTTTCTTCTCCAATATAGCTGCCATGAAGGGGTCACTTTCAAAATAAACCTCTGACTGCTATTTGTAGTTTACAGTAGATGCAGACTTTTCTTGAGGTTGCTGATCAGATTCATATTTTCTACTTGGATTTACCTTCTCTCTCCAGGTGTTGGCTTCATTCACATTCATATCAGTCACTTGGTTGATGCCTCTGATGCTCCACAGCAAGGGGAAAAAATACAGAGAGCCAGCTCAGAGTTGTAAACAGCCACAGCCAAGGTGCAGAACTCCCAGGTATCGAGTTGGGTGGGATAAACATATGCAGGCCAATGTGGCTGCCATATTTTTGAGGTCATGCAGGGTGCATGATCTGCTCTGTGACAGTTTTTTAAACAAACATAATCAATGCATATCAACTTGGTGATTCAATGAAAGCCATTTGTTTTTAAATCAAATCTGCAGCCTAAGAGGAACAAAAATTTAACATATAACTATTCACTATCTTCACCCATACTGGGTTCCAAGGAGAAGTTATTGCATTTTTGCTTAGATATAAATTAATAAAATATATTTTTCAATTAATTCAAAATTGGCTTCCCTAGAGTTTTCAACCTACTATTTTTATCTATTTTTACTTGCTGCGTTTCTGGCATTTATTCCCACTTCCCATGATTAATATGGGTCAAAGTGAAATAAATGTGTGTTTAAAAGCACTTATAAATACATTCCTAAGTCAAAGCCAAAATTTTAGCCAGTGAATCTCTTTCAGTGAAGGAGAGTCATCAATTTTCCTTTATTCCAGGTGATATAAAATCTTTTTATTCATTCAATAGGTACTTAAGAAATAGCCGATGTTACTATTACTGTCTACTACTATGACTATTCTAGACTTTGAAAATAGCATGTGGAGCAACATTGATAAGGTCCATACATTTATGCAGCTTTGATAAATAGCTAGTTTTAATTAGGGCAACATAAAAACAAAACAAGGTAAACTTAATTCCTTGATATGAGAAATTGAAAAATAAATGTAATTATTGAAATATGTAAAGCTGACTCTGATTTGTAGTTTTCACTTCTTTCCTGATCTCAGTACATTTGAGAGGACAAAATTAACAGTTGTACATATTTGAATTGTACAGTTCTAAGGACCTATCACTGTAAGACAAACATTGTCATCAATAATATTAATGGCAGAAAGAAATCCTGGGAACTTTGAAGTTGCAAATACTGTGTTTTAACCATTGTTTATGAGCTCATGAACTATTAGTGAGTCATCATAATTATCCTGCACATATAATCCTAATTTGGGAATAGGTGATGCTGAAGCTAAGAACATGACACCCACAAAGTATGGTATTTGCTGTGCTCAGTGCAAAACAGTCTCAGAACCAAGGTCTGGCTGACTTCTTCCTGTCCCTGACCTTTGTCGCTCCTTGTTCCTTGAAGTTCAGGGAACTGCTTCCCTAAAGTTTCCCTTTTCTGCCAATGGAGTGTTCCTCCATAAGGAATGTAATTGTGAACCCTTCTCCCTGGTGGCTCTTTTAACCAGTGAAGATTAATTCCCATGGTGGGAGAGGGCACTAAAGATCTAGGTAGCCAAGATATGGCAGAAAAGTGGAAACATTGTGTTGGGGTCCTACTTTATTTCGATTTGAGTATCAGTCTTTGTATTACTCTGCTTGGGCACCAGAACAAAATACCTCAGATTCAATGGCTTTAACAATCAGAATTTATTTTCTCAGAGATCTTGAGGTTAGAAGTTCAAAATCAAGATTTCATAAGGTTGCTTTTTTCTAAGGGTTAAGCGGCAAGGTCTGTTCTAGACATATCTTCTGATTTGAAGGTAATCGTTTTCAATGTCCTCATCTTCCTTTTATCATTGCACAGACACGACTGTGCCTTAGTTTGCTTTTCCTACAAGGGTACCAATCATGCTTAATTCTGTTGCCAAATATCAGACCAAAAAGCCTTCTCCTCCTTAAAGTTCATTTTTAATTAACTTGTCTTTCCTGAGATTATTATAACAGCTTAGTCTGTGCTTCAAGGACACGTATTCATGCTTTTAAAACTATCATCCTAGTCTGCATTATCAGTTCTATATCACATCTTTCTGTCTTTGCCATGCAACTTATGTATGGCAAATGAAAAAGAATGCATTCTTTCTCTAAATCCAGTCTTCTTTCAAAGATTTGCTCAGTTTTCACCTTTATGCCACATCCTGCTCAGAACCATAAAAGAAGCAAATCTGTCTGTGGGCAGCTTTATGCAGAGCAGAAAGATGATGGCCATCGTGAATGGCTTGGGCTTTTGCCTGCTTTGTCACCCACTTGCCATGGGCCTTTGAGTAGTTCAGCCACTCTGAAAATTGTAGCAGCTATAATGGATTGCAAAGTATTACCCATTGCCTGAAGTTTATGGCAAAGATAAATCACATAGATTACAGGTTTAACACAGGATCTGGCACATGCTAGACACTTGGACAATTTTCTTCCTGAAATTGCACGTTGCTCCCATTTTGTGCAGTTGTCATGTGTTTGGCTTACATGCTTCTCTCATTGCCATGCTATTTTGCTTTATAATTACATGTATCTAGGTATAAAGTAGTCATTTAAGCTATAATCACTGTTTTATTCCAGCTTCTCAGTTAACATATAAAATCATGTCAAGTCAAACGGAAAGGTGCAGAAAGTGGATAAAAAGAATAGATGTAGTGTTTCATCTCATTCTCAATATTCTACTTATATTCTCATACACTTCAGTTGAAAAGCAAATGTGTAAAAGGCAGTTAGGTTACATTAAAGAGGATAGAAGGCCTGTGTTATACTCACCCTGAATTACTTACCTCTGGAAAAATTTGGAAACATCTATCTGGTTATTTTTCTTGATAATTAGATTGAAGTTTTGTTTTAAGTATAGAAAAGTAGATGAATGCCCGGATAATACTGTATTTTTATCATCAGGTTTTACCAGTCAATGTGCATTGTGCATTCCAGTCACTACTCTCTACTACCACAGAGAGAAGCAGTCCACTCTGTACAACCTGGGCATCAATGCAATGACCCTTAAATTATATATAGTGTGACAAATTGTTAAGGTTCTTTATAAACATTGGCTAATTAGTTAATCAATGATACTTAAGCACCTTTCTTTTCCCACCACAGCCCCCCCCATGACTTTATTTTGTGTGTTTTTATTAGACAGGATTTCGAGTGCCTGTGTCACTATCACATTAAGTCTATTAATGGTCGTCATAAGTCAGAGCAAGCAAAGGAATTAACTCAGAGCCCCAGAAGCAATTAATGCAGCCCTTAAGATTTTGGGCTGATGAATACAGGAGGAACAGCATCTTAGCAAAATGGACATGCAGGCATGTGTTAGAGTCTAGATTCATCTGGAGGCTTAATTGCCTTTCAGTGGGGACCAGAGGATGCTCTTAAATTCAGCATTACCATATGCCAGCAGAAGAGAAACATATAAAAAGATTTTTAAGGAAAAAACAGATAACCATTACTGCATTATTTGCTTAAACTCAAGAAAGTTAATTACTTCATTTTAACAAAAATGTTAAAATAAGACCCTTTTTTTTTCCTCTTGACTCAGATCTTACCTAAAAACTGGAACACCAGTCAAACGGGTCTCTATTTTTTAATAAAAGTGATTTTGCAAAGTAGTTTAAATATCTTGTGCTCTAATCAGCAATACCATGGCTCAAATCTGTATTCTAACTGTTAATAGTTACAAAACCTGGGGCAAGTTATAAATGCTTACAATGCTTGGTTTCTTCATCTGTAAAAGAAAAATGATGATGCCTTTGTTACAGAATTATGTTATAAGAATTGCAAGTGATAAATTGGAATTTCAATAATGGAATGATGTTTATGTGGCCTAGTTCCCAATACATGGTAAGTAAACATTAAATGTTGCTCATTATTGTTTCTAGAAGATAATTTTCATATTGGCTTATTCATCAAGTTACTCTGGAAGAAAGACTCAATATGAATGGGAGCACAAGGGGGAAGAAAGGAATTAAAAGCTAAAGTAGGAGGGAAAATGATTGTTACAGTTGCTAAATCTACTTCAGTACACTTTGAGATTGCCAGTTCACAATAGCCCTCCATGACTACCTGTCCTTCTCTTTTTCATTATGTTAAAATTTATAAAAAGTATTTGATGAGATAAAAGGAGAAAAACTTGCACCTTCTCATAATGCAGTTGAGCTGTTCCAGCTTAGGTTTTGTGTCTTGAGAAAGGGTAGAACAAGCTTAGAACCTAACCTTCCCAGTAAATATCTTCAGTAGTTTCTCAGAAATAATTAAAATGATCAGAATCTGATCAGTCAGGATCAATAGCAGTGGGTCAGAAAAACCATTGATTCTAGGGATTTAGATTAGCAGCCTAAGCACCTGCCTGGCAAGTGCAAGGTTGTGAGTTTGATCCTCAGTACAAAAAAAGAAAAGAGAAGAAAAAAAATCCAGTGCTGTGTTCAGTGTAAATCTTGTGGTTATTGTGCCAAGCACATATCCCAGGATAAGATTCTAGCACCCAAAGAGATCTCAAAGGAGAAGATCTCATCCATAGCAGTGCCTATTCGCCAGTCACTAGCGCAGCATTTTAATACTGCAACACTCGTGTGGCCATTCTGTGGTGCGCCATTGATTGCCAGCTTTGCACATCATTTTCCCACAGTTGGTTCTGATCTCCATGCCTCAATTCATTGGAGCCTCACTTCTCTGGGCATAAATTTTAATGATGAACATAAGTTGGTGTGTTTAAAGCTCCATAGAGAAACAATATAAGACAATAAATAAGAATTCGAGTTTTGGAGTTAAGATGACCCAGGTTTGAGTCCTGTCAATTAACAGTTAACTGACCTTCAGTGGAGTTAAGATGACCCAGGTTTGAGTCCTGTCAATTAACAGTTAACTGACCTTCAGTGAGTCATCTAAACACTCCAAAGCTAATTCATGCATTTAGATATGCTTTTACTTGATAGATGTCTATAGAGTGGTGAGTGATGCACACTGCTGAAGTTTCTCTTTTAAAATTTTATTTTATTGATACATGTGTGTAGTACATAATATTTGCATTCCTTGTGGGAAGTTGATACATAAATGCAACACATTTTAATTCCTTCTTTCATCCCTTTTCCCTTTCTCCTTTCTCACATCCACCCATTTATTGGTCCTTAGCTTTTTACATATGTTTGCAGTACATAATGTTTACATTCTCTATGTGAAGTTGGTACATGTACATAACACTGAAGTTTCTTATATCAAGTTTAACATTCTAGTGGGACAGACATTAACTTAAAAAAACCTCTTAACAATATGACTATACACGAAGATACATGGTATTAAGGCAGTATTAAATGAAAGGAATGATGCAGAGATATTTAGAGAGGTCTTAGAAAAACTTTATCCATGTGTGTAATAGTTGAGCTGAAAGCTGGAGAAGATGAAGAACTCCATTAAGAAGAGCTGGCCAAAGGCATTGTAGCTGAGTGAGACAACTGATAAATAGGCTATGAAACATAGATACATATAGAGTGTTCAAGGAATAGAATAAAGGAACTGTGTAAGTATATATCAAGAGATATTGTCAGAAGGTTAGAGTGGCCAGATCATGCAGTATCTTACCAGTCATCAAAGTTGAGATTTTCATCTTCTTACTGGGGAAGTTGTTATATTTCCCACAGGGACTTGGTAAATTTCAATTTTCTCACTAAAAACATGGGATGATATTATTGGCAGTGGAAGAGTAAATGAAGTAAAGCATGGAAACTGCTCAGTAGAGTCTTTGGAACATTTGAAGTCCTTAATAACTAGTATGTTAAAAGTTTTGACTTTTGTTCTTCTTCCAGCGGATATGATTGCCTCTCCAGTATAAGGGAAAGAGAACAAAAGTTTAGAGGAAATGGTAGAGTACAACCACATATTCTGATTTCAGTTGGATAGCTATGGGCCATAACTCAGAGTAACAGTCTTATTTTAACTTTTTCTAGTTGTGGCATGCTGGGACCAACTTGTTTATGAGCTTGATAAGTGAGATGAAAGGCATTCCCAGTTTTGTGTGACACTAATTATAGTTTAATGAAATCTTCTTTGATTGGTACAAAAATACCCTGAAGTCTGTTTCCTAGGCAGCAAGCCAATGTCACAGAGTCAACCCCAAATAATGCCACTGGTGTGGCCACATCGCTGAAGACTCTTTGTTACCTCACATAACATGGGGTTTTCAGGATCCACAGTTCCATTGCTACGTGTCATTAATAAACATTATGTAGGAGATTAAAGGGAAATCGAATCATTGTCTCTTTTCCTGAGACTATGGGTCTTCTGATAATATCTGTTTCTAGTATATTTGTACTCATCTTTCAAACACATGTTTTGAGAAGATCATATTTTATCTTGAATTAACAATGACCTATTATTTCTTCAAGAGGCAAGATGTCTCCCAGTCATTCCACTGCCTCCCAAACGTCCTTGTATGTGAGAAAATATTCCCTTTCTGAAGAAGTAATGAAAGAGCAAAATTCAGTGCACTGAATGTATCTCCTAAAGCCCTTAGCTGTCTTGCCATTTCTTTTTTTGAAACATTCAAGCTGTCAAAACCACTCTGCCTCAAGACCTGAGCCAGCTACTGTCTGACCAGAGTACATAGAGATTGCATGAATGTCAGGATCATGGGCACATCTACTCATGCACCAGTGAGAACAAATCCACACAGGCTGGTAGGTGAGAAAGGTCTGACTAAAAAGGCTTAAACTGCTATAGTGTCAAAAGACAGTAAATTAACGTCCAGGTATCTGTCACAGCAGCATCGCCATAGCTCTCTTCTTGTTACTATAACCACAAGGTCCAGAAAGTAATTTTGCGTTAACCTTTCTGATTCAGTCCCTGAAGTGTCATTGAGACTCTGCAAATCAGTAGAGGATGATGAGAGGCTGTATCTGGTATTGGTCTTTGTCTATCAATGATATCTAAAGGTCAATGACTGGGACCAGCCTTCCACTGAGATTTCAGAGACAATAACCATGAGTGAACAACATGCTAATGTCAGTGCAGAAATCTCAAGTAAAACAGGGAAATGTAATTTATTAGTAAGGAATAGAAAATGTAGCAGTCACAGAAAACTAAAATCTGCGTACTTGTATGATCATTTAACATTTTTCCTTTGAGAGGATACAAAATCAAAAGAAAACTTTGTTGAATCACCATAAAAATGGGAACTATTGAAAACTCCAATAACCAGCATTTTTTCTACTATGGGAAAATCGCTTCACTGATTTTTTTTTTTTTTGCTCTAGCAACAGAAATCAACTCTAGCTAGTATATGCTAAATATGGACTTAATGAAATCATCTAGGGAGGCTCATATGGAGGAATTACAGAAGAGTTGAAATTTACATAGAACAAAACCCAAAGCAACTATGGAAATCAGGCAGTAAGCTAATGGTTGGAGTGTTGGGACATGAATTAGTGCCAATAGTCATTCCCTCTTTTATAACTCCATCCATAATCCTGCTTTCTGGAAGAGAAAGTTTGCATTAGCTTGAATCAGATGTCCACCCCTTGTTCACTGAAAGGCAGAGATTCTTAATGGTCCCACAAATGTTCCATGTGCTAAAGGTAGCAACTAGATTTTAGGTTGACCAGAGAATGGATGCAATAAAATGAAAATCTGAAGGCTGTTTGATAAGCCTGGAATAAAAACTACAAATACACACAGAGACACAAATACAGATACACATACATTCTATATAAGTATAATAATACTATGGTTTTGGACATCTTAGAGTTTCACGAACTCCAGTGAATCTACCCTTCTGGTGTTAATTCCTTCCACTTTAAAGCTGTGTAAAAAAAAATAAACCCTCTCATTCATAACCATGCAAAAGATGCGCTAACCACAGTATAGAGAATCAAGCTGAACAGAGGATGTTGGTATAATTAGGGCACAGTGAAAAATATAACACATAAAAGTGAAATCTGTGTTTACATAATCATTTAAAATTTTTTCTGTGATAGAGGATAAAAAATTATTAATGTTACAAAAACCAATGTTTAGCTACTTCTTCAATACCATACAATGACTTGTGTTTAAGTATGATATTAGTGTTCAGATCACCCAGTCCAGACTCCTCACCCTTTGGACCACTATCCACCAGCCATAGTCAGCCCAGGGCCAGACACCAGACAGGTAAGAGCAGTCCCTCGCGGTACCTCAGAGCCTGCAGAAACTATGCAAACAAGCTAATTTTATGTCTTGTTGCCCAGGTTCTCCTGTTTTTGTGGACAATTCAATAAAGTCCCTTGTTGACATTTCTCCTGCTTCGTTTGCTCTGCCTCTGAATCTGCTGTCCCCAGTTGTTCTATTCTGCTTGTCCCTTTATGATGTGACATGCTTTCTGTTTTAGAGAATGTGAGTTATCTTTTTTCATGACTGTCATTTACATATCTGGGTGTCTTACTATGTTTGATTAAAACAAAATCTCATTACGCCTGAACCTCCTACACACACATGCACACAAGTCCCCTAGACACAATTCTGCTTCTTTCTACTGCTCAGCTGAGTTAGTTGTTTATTCTAAAGCTCTTGTAACCATTTTCAGAGATAGTTGGAGACTCTCAGGGTAGCCTATTCTTATGAATTCTTAAAGAATAAGTTTGAAAAGGCACTCTCAGGGCTTAAATTTGACCCAATCATAATACCAAATACATACAGCTATCCCATGGTGATTTCAGGAACCCCCCAAAGAACCAGAATGTGTGGATGCTCAAGCATCTGATTTTCAATGTGTAATATTTGCATAGAAGCTACACACATCATTTCATGTATTTTAAATCATTCCTAGATTACTTTTCTTGCCTAATACAAAGTAAATGCTATGCGAATCATTGTTATACTCTGTAGTCTAGAGAATAATGAAAAGGGAAAAATGTTCATGTTCAGTACAGAAGCAAATTTTAGAAAACATTTTCCATCTGGAGTTGATTGAATCTGTGGATGCAGGATGCACAGAGCCCTCCTGATGTCTCCTAAAATTTCAAAATATTCTCCCCACTTTCTTACTTCATTATCTGCCACCAACATCCAATCCAAAAGCAAAAGCCTTTTTTCCTTGATGAAGAAACTTTCTCATAAAATACAGAAATAATTTTAGAAGAAAAATAATGAGCTGGGTCTCAAATGTCACCAAGAATAACACAATCAGAAACCTTAAATATCCTGTGACCTTTTCAAATCTCTGTGCTACCTGTAAACACTGACATCTGATTAAGCTCACACAATGGCATGAAGGTCAGTGTTGACGTGTCACCTGAAAGAGTTAACACAATTTCCAAAGATCCTCTTCTTGTTCCTAGGGAATAGTTCATGCCACACCAGTCCCTGCTGGCAAACAGTTCCAGCCCTAATGCTTTTAAAGAGAAAAATGTGAAATGTGTGTGGGTGCAGGGGCTGCCTTTTGGGGATGCTTTTACTTTAAAAAAAATCCATGCTAAACATTTTAGGGAGTATGACTGTGGATGGTGCCAAATGAAAAATGGCATAAGAGCCTTCAGGGGAATCTGTACATGCTGAAGTCTGAAGTTTTTAAGTTCCTCCTGAGGGTGATTCTAAAGCAAAGGAAATAGTTAATTAAAACAAAAAAGACCTTGAATTTTGTGAAGGTGCTTCGCGTTGGGAGGCAGAGATTCTCATTCCCTTCTCTTCTCTTCTCTTCTCTTCTCTTCTCTTCTCTTCTCTTCTCTTTTTTCTTCTTTCTCTTCTCTTCTTTTTCTTCTCTTCTCTTCTTTCTCCTCTCCTCTCCTTGTCTCTTCTCTTCTCTTCTTTTCTCTTCTTTCTCCTCTCCTCTCCTCTCCTCTCCTCTTCTGTCTCTGTCTCTATCTCTCTCTGTCTCTCTGTCTCTGTCTCTCTCTCCCTCTCTTCATCAATGTACTATTTCATATATTATGACTTCCCATATTGTATATATGTGGTAAAAGGGGGCAGAGAAATAGGAATAAGGATCATAAAACTGATAATAGTCCAGGTTAACCTTTGTACACAACACTGAGTAACAATTTAGCTGGTTCTCTTGGTCCTTCTACTACCGGGACACTTAAAAAGAAGGGGAAATAGATTTGTACCCTCACCCAAAGGGTTATTTACTGCTTTAGGCAATTTTCCATTTTCTGTTCATTGTTGGGCCTTTCTTCAGTGGCTAGAATTGTCACGTAAGAGCCTTCAGAACATCTTAGGTAATAGAGAAGAAAGTCCTCGGCTCTCCTGACACTGACACTGATGTGAACGAGCCAGCAACCATCAGTATAAATTCTGGCAGTTTGTGGAGGTCCCCCCAATGGCTGGCTTAGCATTTTCCTGAACATGTTAGGGTTTTGGCAAATCAACATATATCTGAAAGTTCCATTTGGCCAGTAAGCCTTTTTCAAAATCTGGAAGCATCCTTTAGCCACATTGCAAATGAAGTTAATATCTGTGATTATGGCAGAAATCCACTGTTTGAAAAAATGAAGCTTCAAAAATGTGAATAGAGAGGGAAAGACATAAAAACTTGGTGAAAAAAAGTCATCACTGGTTCATTTCTTCATTCAACAAACGTCTGTTAGTAGATTATTAAGGTGCTGTCATGAGAGGTTCTAGAAGATGTGCTTGAGTGAAGGATAATTTTAGATAATTTTGTCTTGCTCATCATTAGGAAGAAGTAGGCTAATTGTACATGATGTGTAACTATAATGGGACCAGAGTTAGAACCGAAAGTGGGAACAAAACCTATGGCACTCTTTGGTAGAGCAGTGGCCAAAGGCTGAAATCAATTTGCAGAGAGCCTGAGGGAACCTTCTGGTAGAAAATTCCTGCTGGCTTTCTGTTGCATCTGGGAGTGTCTTGAAGCTTCTAACATTTATATCTTATAAGAACACTTGGCAGTTAATTTTATTTTCCCCATTCTCATTTTAATTATAGGACAAGTAAAATGCACAGAGGTTAAATGAGTTTCATTCATTCCATTCAATAATACTTTGAACAGCCAGCGTGTTCCAAATTTTCACTTTGTTCTAGAGATGTAGCCATCTGCCACAGAGACCAGACCTTAGTCTCTTGAGTATTCTCATTCTAAGAGTGGGTGGAAAAATCAGGCAGGAAACACATAGGTAATTCCAGAAAGAAGATTTAACTGTGTTCACACAGTCAGGTGAACCAAAGATGGTGATTTTTCTCCCAGATTCCCATATATCTTTACCACACTGCCAGAAATTTCCAGTATTTAAAAGCTAGACTTGTTCCTGTGTACCAGAGTTTACCAACATAATTTAGGAGAATTTATTAGTGTCTTTGATTTTAACTTGTGTTATCCTTTTAGCTTGCCCTTGTTAGTGTTTTCCACTAAATTTCACCCCCACAGCAATGATAGGGAATCTAGGTAGGGGAAGTCATGTTTGGCCTGCCCGAGATAAAGCTAGATACTGGACTGGAGCAACTCTAAACCGTAATTACTTTCATAGCACTCCTTGGAGTATTATCATAGCTTTAATTTTTACCAGCACAATTTTCTTAATTCTATCCTCCTTTTGAAAGTATACGTATATATATATATCATAGTTCAGGGATGGTGGGCCTATGAAAAGTTTTGTATTCATCCCCTGTTAGCTGTCTAAATATGAAAATAAAACTGTGTAAGTATGTTAGTAATAACAAGAAGACTTTCACCTTACAGTATTCAGGAATGGTAGAGAAGTATTCTGTGCATGTGGTAGATATGGCTTCCATATTCTTTACTTCAGCCCTGTTAGAATATTTTAAGTATAACTCTACCAGCCTATTTGGACAGTTGTTAATTGCAAAGTTCAATTGAAAAACGACTTCCAATTGAAAAACAACTTTTTAAATGTTCTTATGGGATAAATAGTGTTTATCCCTACCCCAAATATGTAAATTGAAGTCCTAACCCACAATATTTAAGACTGTGGCTACAGTATTTAGGGATGGACCTTTTAATGCAATAATTAAGGTAAAATGAGCTCATGTCACTGGTCCTTAATTAAATCTGTTTGGTGCCCTCATAAGAAAGGGAGAAGACAAAGAAAATGCACAGGGGGAACACTGTGTAAAGGCAAGGAGGACAAGACCGCCACCTTAAGCCCAGAAGACAGACTTCAGGAGAAATCAGTCCTGCCAAAGCCTTGTTCTCAGACTTCTAGTTCCATAATCGACAAGATCAGGTTCTGTTTCTTTAGCCACCAAGTTTGTGATAGTTTATTGTGAACAGTGCTAGCATACTAACAGAGATATAAGAAATGCCCTTATTGAAATATAAAATGAACGTGTTATAGCTAGTTCTATGGAAAACTCAAAGGGACAGGAATACTTAGAGTCCATCAAGAAAGGTAAAATGAGTTTGGGTATGATTTGTATTTCTATGGATAAAAATTATTTACCTTCCTATCAAGATGCTGCAACTTTCAGATCTATAAAATAGCTGAAAGTCAATGAAAGGCAAAGGTAACCCAGAAGGATTTGCTAATCAGGATGCCTGCTAATCTTTTATTGCCCATTCAAACCTTTCCCAGTTGTAAAGGATAGAAACAAAGCTGAGGACACCAAGAAACCCTGAGCTCTTACTGCTTTTCCCCAAAATTATGGAGACATGAAACTTCTGGGCTTTGAGCTCCCTCAGACTTATCCAGGTTCGCATGTTTATTCCACTCACTCTTGGGAGTTAGCCTCCCTGGAGTAGGAAGATGCTAAGGACAGAGGAGAAGTCCCTTTCTTCAAGGCTGGACACTCTCATCTAAGCTATCTTACTGCTTCCCTCTCTGAGCCTTGCTGTCTAAGAAAGTGAAGCGACTGCTTTGGGCATTTGCCTTCTGCACCAGGGGAGGGACCTGAGGGCAAGGTCTTTTTAGTTTTGTTTTGTGCTTAGTTACATTTAATTTTTTTTTAAAGATAAAGAAACTGGAAAAGAAAAACAAAAAACAAGAGACACATAAACAACTACAAGAACAACAAAAAAACCCAAAGCAGTAACAATATATGCTTTCAAACCAATATGATAGGAATTTAACAATGGTTGTAAAATTGAATATTGTGATCTTCAAAAGAGTTGCTTAGATTACCAGATAGAGACATGAAAATTGATCTAATCGTATGAGTATTAACTGTTCTTTTCCAAGAACTGATAAAGTTAGTAGTCTAATCATCTTAGCTATTTTATGTGTATATAAACAAATTTATATCTATTTCCTTTCTTTTTCTCCTTTCCCCTATCCTAATTATTTTTCCCCTTTGAGTAGTTTCTTATTCTTTCACAAAATCTATTGAAGATTTTGGATCTTATTCACTCTTTAAATTTCTTACACTAGGGAGACATTATGATGTTTACACAGATGAGTCTGATTTATTTCACTTATGAGTATGGTCTCAAGTCTCATCCATTTATCTATAAAAGCCTCAATGCAGTCCTTCTTTATAGCTGAGTAATACTACATTGTATAATGCCACATCTTTTTTATACATTCCTCAGTTGATGGGCATTTGGGTTGTTTCCAAGGTCTTTTGAAATACGAACTCCCCAAGCTTTTAAAACTCAAAAGTCAAGAATTGTTTTTCTATTTTCTATACATCTTGAATCTGTGACATCCCTCCTGGAGATACTGAAGTTAAAACACAGCAGGTAAGAGGAGACATTAGAGAAACGGAAGAACTGGTAGTGTCACCAAATACCCGTCATTGCGAACAGAGCCTATGTTCGTCTCTGTGCCCAGCAATTTCACTTGCTCCCTCATTTAACTTTCATAATGCATTTCCTATCTGGAGACTATTATCAGCTCTCTGTTCTCAGGGACAGAAGCTTGTCTTGGGGAAGGAAATATTTAAATGATGGTCCCAAGCTAGAAGCCCAGTTCTTTGTGACTTGCAGACCCAAAACTGTAACCCTACTAAACCCATGCTTTCTTTTGGTGAGAGGAGGAAAGCTGAGCACACATAAATTCCTCATCTTCTGTCCCCAAGCCATGTTCTTATGCCAGATGAAACTTCTTGAGAAATAATTTTAATTGGCTCCCGTATCTCCAATTCAATCTTTCCTGAGTTTGACTATGAGAATACTTTATGAGAGGCTATTTTGGTTTCCTAATGCTGTGCAATAAATCCCCTCTCAACTAAATGTCTCAAAAGCAATGATTCATCATTTTTCAGTATTAATTTTGTGTGCTGATTAATTTTTTTGCTGGTCTTCTGGGGTCACTTGTGTGGCTTCACTCAGCTGACATAGACTGAGCAGGGAGGAACAAAGAAAACCCGCAAACAGGTCTATGAGCCTCAGAATTTCTTGTGGAGAAGGGAACTTATGTTCTGCTCTCTATCTCAGTGTGCTCCTCAGATTAGCCATGTGGTTACTCTCTTCTTTGCTGAGACACAATGCCCAAAACCCCTAATTTAAAAGAATAGAGACTTATTTTGGCTCACATGTCAGCTCATGGTCAGCTGGATCCAAGGCAGGGTAACATGGCAGAAGGGCATGGCAATGACTGCTCACCCCATGTCAGGGAAGAACTAGGAAAGGACCTGTGCCATCCTAGATCATGCCCCACAAGTCTGCCTCTTCAAACCACAAACTGCCTTCCAATAGCACATTAGCTATCATGACCCATAATCCAGCTGCCTCCTTGAATCCTTGAATTCCTGCCTGTGATCACATGAGGCTTTGGGGGAACATCTAGAGAAAATCATAACAATCTTCCTCTGCCTTGTTTTGCCGAGTTTACCATGTGGTAAAGGATTACATCTACTTCCTTACAGTGTGGCAGCTCACTTCCAAAAAAGCATACAGGAAACTTCCAGGCCTCTTAAGCAGCAGCATTTATGCAGTGTCATCAAAGGAAGTCATATATCCAACACAGAATCAAGGAGAGAACAGACTCCTGCTTTTGCTGAAAGGAATTTCTGGAAGTCCTATACTGGCATTGCAAAAGAAAAAGCACATACTTTTACAAGCCTATCTTGCTGACTGGCTGGACACATCAATCTGAAAAGTCAATTTCCATTATTCCTCTGATTAAACTTCTCAGTGGATCCTCATCACATAGAGATAAAGTTCTAACTGCATCCTCTGATATTTATGGTCTTTTGTGATAGTTCTTTGCCTTATCACTACTACTTTACCCTCTCTCTTTTTCCTTTGCTTAATTCCACTGTTCTAGCTCCCTAAACACTTCACACAGATCTGTTCCTTATTACATAAACTGTAGAAAAGATTTAGTTTAACTGTCCAAAATCCAACAGGAAGACAACATTCAGGGTCAGCCCATAACCACAGTGGTTGGAATGCTTCAAAATTAAACTACTCTAATGGGGAATTTAAAGTAATTATTTAAGAATATGTAGACAAACAGGTTTTTTTGAACTTGTCCCTTTCAATCAGTTATAAGGTAAATAATGCATCAGTATATTATATACTCATTCTATGCCAGATTCAGTTTATTTAAAATGTGCTCTCTACTAGAGACCAACAGATAATCATCAGGAAAACTCATGAGTAGCTACAACATAACATTTTTAAGCATTTATATTTGATATAAATATTTATTCATGTGTCAGGTCATTTCAACAAAGTTATGAAATGAAGCAGACAGATGCATTTATCACATTTAAAATGGTACTTTTCAGCATTTTGATTTACATAATAAACTCCCTCAAAATTCACTCTTCATGGACACAGCACTGGGAAAGCTATTTAATGATCACAAATTTTATTTAATAAATAGATTGGGTTTGTCAAAATGATGAATGTTAAATAGTATCCTTAAGAACATGAAAGAAAAGGGATGGAGACCTCTATATTTTATTCCTTTATTCTTGTCCCTACTGTCTTAGTATTTTTAGCAAGTTTTCCCACAACAGTCATAGAACTTCCAGAAAGGACACTTGAAATTGGACCATTTTTCTTATAACTGTACATGTTATCATTCATCATCTGTTTGCAATATTGAGTACAGTATCATATATCTGCTCCCATTGTCACAAAGCAGTTATCAAACATTGGTGACAAAAGATGAGGAAAGAGTTTTACAGCTTTTTGCTATTATCAAGGACTCAAAATTATCTAGTTTACCCATTCCGGGCAGTGTTCCCTTGATGCAGAGGTCAAGAAGAAAACAACTTGTATCCAAATTTAACCTTCTCAGAAAAGCTAAAGTATGAACTTTGGCATGTGTTAATGACATGTTTCCATTTCTCTGCCAAAAAAGGACAAAACCTCAGTCAGAAAGTAGGTTTCACTGCATGAAACACTTACGGTTGAAATTCAGAAATACCAAGATTTTAGGAACATTGATCTAAGGTATCAGAAAACTTTGAAACAGCCAAACATATATCTTTATGTCCATGTATATTTTTTATTAAAACCACACTAAACCAGTTCATAGATTTATTAAAATCCTAATTGGCCAGGTTTTATTTCTTAAAATTTCTTAGATCAGACTACTTTGAAAATGCACAGATACACAAACAAAATGCTACTCTATGTATGAGGGATTTTGTGGATCTTTAGAATCCTTAAACTTTTAGTACCTCTATTAGTCATCTTTCCATATCACTGGGGCATAATACCCAATGACTGCAATTTAAAGAAGGAGAGATTTGATTTAGCTCATTATTTGAGGGGTTCAATCCATGGCTGGCTTCAAGGCAGAAAGAACATGGTAGAGGAGCATGGTGGAGGGAAGCTGCTTACTTCATGGCAGCCAGAAAGCAGACTTCAGGGAGGACCCAGAGAGGAAGACACTCCCTCCAAAGGCATGCCAAAGAGACTCAGGTCTTCCAACAAAGCCCTGCCATCCTACAGAAGATTAAGCTATGTGAATTAATCCACTGGAATAAAGCCCTCTTGATTCAATCACATTCCAAAATCCTCATCTCCAAAATGGAGACTTTGGGAACACTTTAAAATGAAACTATAACAGCAACTGAAAGGAAGACCTGACAGAAATAAACTGCCTGGTCTAGTGCCTGCTCAAGTTTCTACCTTTGGTTTGTGTCAAATTCTATAACTTTGTCCTTCTGTTTCATCTGCTTTGGATTTCTTTTGGCTTCTTAAACCTGCCAAACTCATTTTTGTACCAGGCCTTTTTACTTGTCCTTCTCCACATAAAAATGTTTTTCTGAGATCTTTGTGTGCCTGGCTTCTGATTATTCATGTCACCTACATAAAGAGTCCTATTTTAACGCCATGGTCTCAGTGGCATCACTTTGGGAAGTTGATAATATTTATTGTGACCCCGGATCACCCTTGTGAAGTGCACATGCCTGCAATACATGTGAACACAGACAAAAACAGAGCAAATAGCACATTGTGTTTGCCTATGTTAATCTCTTCATAACCTGGTCATTCTGATTGCAGGTACCATGCCTAATTTGCTCACCATTATATCATTATTAACTGGTACCTAAAATGTACTGAATATATAATTGTAGAGTCAATGTATGAATGAAAGAAAGAATAACTAAAAGAATAAAAAAAAGTCTTTTGAGGTCAAGCTATATTTTCCATGAAATTAACTGAAACCAATTTGTGCTATTAAACATTGCACAACATTAAAAACTTCACTTGAGTGAAGGCTGACATGTAATTTTAATATCTTGCCTACCCTTTAGCACACTAAAATAAAGACATGGTATGGGAAAAAAAAACAGGTGTAATCAACAAAGAGATCAAATGGTTGGGAAGGTTTTAAATACTTCCCTTTGTTCTTACCTCTTGAAGTCATTCACATGTTTTGCAGATGATCAAAGGTGCAGTGTTTAGAAGGAGGAAATTCTTAAGAGGCAAGTGTTTTGACAAACTCTATATCAAAAGACAAACAAAGTGAATAGTAAATGAGTTGCTTGGATGAAGGGATGAGAAAGACATATTTTGTTGGAGCATTTGCTCCATGGTGATGAAATGAATCATGAGAGACTTTGAACAAGCAAGGTGTATAAATCACAAGATTTATCACTTCATACCTGCTGTTTTCCACATGTTCATTCTGGCTCTGGAATTGGCAGCTGGGATCTGTAGGTACTGGATAAAAAATAAATGATTAACATTTCATTATTAAAATTCAGCATCCTAAATGCAGCTATTATTTCACCAAATTGTTGTATGAGAGTGCTGATCTTTTATATACACTTAGGGAATCTTTATTCTTGTAAGAAATTTCCTAACGTTGAGCAAAGTGGTCTTGATCTCCAGGAGCTGATTTTTCTCTCAAAGATTAACACTATGTAAGCATTAGGAACCACAGGCAGACAACTTAGCCATTTTCAGGGATGATCCCTGTGTATTCTCAAAGTTAACTACCAATTCTGAAAGACTCCACTTCTTCAGTGCCTAGGAGAATGCACTGCAATTGTAAAGGGTGAATTGAATTGGTGGCTTCTTCCATTATCTGGAATATTGTGCTGATGATGGCACATTTACTTGTATGTCTGTTCTCTGATGGGTTAATTCACATTGTTTTCCCATCATCAAATTTGATTACTTAACCTAATTAGTCATTTTGAAACTATGCTTATTTAATAAGAATAACAGTCCTTTGATATAGGGAAATGAAACTCCTGACCTACTATGTCCACAAGTTCATGTTCCCTAAAATCAAAGAATGAATTTTAGGAACAACGGAGGTTAAGAGTAGAATATAATTATTGAGAGAAAGAAAGCTTCTGTCTGGAGAGAAACAGAAGGGGTCCTGAGTGGGTTTCCAAAGACTCTGTCTTTTCCAGGGACTTTTATAGAGCAAAACCATGAGGTGAGATGGGTCCAAGGTGGGGGAAGACTGGGAACTCACAAAGCAGATGGGCATAAGGTGGGACATAACATAGTTAGCCAATAAGATTAGTAGTTCAGGTAAAATTGATTAAATTTGGGACAAATGGGGAAGCAATTCACATAGGAAGTAGGCATTCTTAGAGCTGTGACTTTTCCATAGGGAGATGGGATGGTGACTCTAGGCTTCCTCAGGGTGATAGGGAATTAATTAGAATATCAGTCTTTAGGATGTGAATGCATTTGTTTGATCCTTTGTCTTGAGGCCTGGCCCACAGCAGGAGGTGTCTGTCTCCCCCACAGTTGCAAACTATCTGGGCTTCTGCACTGGTTCCCTTGAGGACTTAGCCCTGTCTCACCGCCTATAATATTTCTAACTAACTCAGCTGCCTGCAACACTTTTTATTTCTAGCCCTTATCACAGTAACTGATACTTCATGTGAACGTGTCCTTTTATTTAATGTCTGACTCCTTGGTCAAAATGTTAGCTCCCTAAGGGCTGGGACCATGACTGTTTTGTTCCCTTTTAAGTATATTGGTGAGAGTACATAACATATGGAATTCCAGTCAGTCAAACATTCGCTAAAACAGGTCCCCTCACAAATAACTTATTGCCCAGTGGGAGGAATAAACACACTTACTGGCCATTACAATATAATCTTGAAGGGGCTACATTAAAAATATAAGCAAAATCATGAAGATACACACTTAACAATATATACATCTGGATAAGTAAGTTAGGACTGAATAAGGAAGACAACTCAGGATGTTTTGATCTGATCATCTTGTAATAACAAGTAATAGAAACTGTTTAAACAGAGGAGCAGGCAACAAATTTGCTGTGTTAGGGGTACAGAAGCCTAATCCTGCAAACTATGGCACAAAAGCAGGAGTGACTGCTCTGACACTGATGACAAATATGGCACTCGGCATAGTCTTGGCTTCTGTAAGACCAGATGAAGAGCATATAGGTCCAAATTTATTGTTATTCATCAAAAAAAAAGGCTCCAAACAAGAGTCAAGCTGTCGTCTAGAGTTGTTATCATTATTTTTAAATGTAAAGGAACTAGCCTTTATACAAGACAGATGTTAAGTATGAATCTCTGATTGTGCTGGGTTTGTACTGTGTCAGGTTAGTTAACTTGGAACTTTTCCTAGAATTCCCTTTTCCACATTGTGAGCCTAAGTACCAGCCAAAGGAGGAGTTTTGCACAGCATTTGAATTTAAGAAGCAAAGTAGCAGCTGTATCTTTATAAATGAAAACAAAATAATACAGACTTTAGTTGCTCTGTTATACCTGTCTCAATGGCCTGAATCAATTAAAATGTTTACTTGCCATGGCCATTTTCACTTTGGAGAAGAGCCAGGAGTCACACAGTGCTGTATCTAGAGGTGGACAGGGACACGCTTGAGTGTTTGTATGGGCTTGTTTTTCTGTTGGGCGTCCCTGGGCCCTGGCATTCAACAGAGTTTTTTTTTATCATATCTGATAAAGATACAAAAGAACACTTTAAGAACTACTTCAGAAAGTAGCAGAAATGATGGGATAAATGTTTAAAGCAAATGGGGTTAATGAGGGATTAACGGTCACAATATATCTTTCAATTTAATGTTTTTTAAAAAATCTTAAACAATTGTATGTTTTGATCACATCATGTATGCTAGATCCAAGTACCAGATTCCACAAAGCTTGAACGCATTGTTGCTGTCACACAGTTGTCTTGGGACACATGAATGTCTGCTCTTCCTCTCCTGCTTCTCTGAACACCTGCTTCTCTGATGTAGCCAGGTCGTGAGGGAGCTAGCTTCCTCTGCCAGTCATCCACTAGATCAAGGGTGGAGAAACATCTCCCTGGGTTTCATTCCATTCTTTTATTTGTCCAAGTCCATCTTTCATCCTGAAAGCACAGCTCACCTGCCCTACAATGATGCTTTATCCAACCCTAGACCCAGAGACAGCAGCTAAGTAAGTCTCCCAGCTCTCACATTGTACAAGGGCTGACTCTGTAATTGATCCCTTATCCACTCGCTGTGCATCTCTGGCCAAGTCATTACCGGTCCACAACCTCATTGGCCTTTACACTGTTTAAATCACCACGAATTTACTGAGAATATGTTAGAGAGGAATCTTTCTGCCAAATAGCACCTTATGTGCAAGATCTAATTTAATCTTTATGATGATGACATGAGGCTGGGTTTGTTACTACTACAAATGTAGAGATAGAAAATTCAGATACAACAAGGCCAACAAATGAGCAAAATTATGTAATGAATTAGAAGTCACTGTGGTTTTGTATGTGGCTTTAATGTCCTAAAAGAATTTATTATGATTAGAAGCTGTGAAATCATTGAAATATTGGGCCTACTGAAAAGTCCTCAGGTGAATGGGGTTAGCTCTCCTACGACATCTTAACTTCTCCAGAGAGGGTTTTTATAAAAGGTGGCAGTTTGGTCTCACTGAAGTGTCTCTCTTTCCTGGATCCCAACGTAATCTTGATCCTGAGCCCCTCCTGCCAATGTTATTCTACTTGAGATGACACAGTCAAGCAACAGCCTTTACCAAACAGCATGTACCATACATTTTGGAGCTTGAATTTTTAGAATTGTGAATTTGAGCTGAGTGTTTAAGTATCCTCAGGCAGTGTCTACACTGGCTCCTCTAGAGAGGCAGTAGATGAGAGCATTGAAAGTGGATCCAGAATCTTGGGTCCTAATCCAGTGGCACCAGTTCTTGGATATGACTTTGGGAAATTTAAACTCTCTCTGTCAATGTCTGTAGGAGAAACAAGCATAAGTGTTTCTTCAACATAGGTTTGTTTGGAAACTAAAGACTTAATTTTTTTTCTGATATGCTTAGAACAAAGTCTAGCAAAATACAGCTGCTACTGCTTTTCCTGTTCTTGGATGACATTCAGATTCTTCTGACCTTCAAGTTGCTCTTCTGTGTGCCTTTTATACCATTGAGGAGTTTTGTACATTTAGTATAACCATGTGTGAATTTTTTAGCTCCTGCCAATACTAGTCTATCTCATGTCTCATTTTCTTGAATCTCTGCTGTCTGCTAGATGCCTGCAAGAGTTAAAGCCCTTGAATGAGTTCATCTTTGCTAGTAAAATATCTAGTTTAACTGTGTTCTTATTCTTGTGTTCTTGTTAAGCATGTAAATTTTTAACCAAGAAAAATAGTAAATGACATCAAGAAGTCCATTTGGAGAGAAATGTTAATGGTGGGAGTTTCAAATGGGATACAATTTGAGGTAGCTACTTTGCTTTGTGTGTGTTAGGTAAGCCATTTGCCTGCTTTCAGTCCATCATACCATGTCCATCAGCTTTTGCATATAGAGTGGCTAAGTAATGCACAAGTAGCATGATCCTTTAAGTTCCCTACACTCCTTTGGAGTGCAACTAAAGATCTCTGAGATTTTCCATAAAGTTTCCTCTGTTGTATTTATCATAAAGCTTTCACATAATAAACTTTTCTAAGTAGCTCCTCACATCTTATTTTTTGTGTCTCAGTAGGTGTGCTTTCATTTATTTCTATTGTTACAATTATATTTTATGGAATTTCTTATTCTTGCCCTTTTAATATCAAATTTTGCATTGATGGTACTGCTTTTTATTATGTGAGAGCTATTAGTCATTAACCAGTGGAGAAAGTACAATTTTAAATAATGCATAAAAAAGATCAATAGTCATTATTCTAGGATTTTAGATATAAAAAACCTGGAAAGATATCACCTGTCAAAATTCCACTTTTTTCAATCCAAAATTAGCGTTGGCCTAAGTCAATCAATATAAATGGAGAGACATATATGGAGATATACACATGTATACTTGTATTTTACACAAATATGACCTTTGTCTATTAATTTTTTTTTTCATTGTTTGACCTTGTAGTATGTTTCTGAAGTCTCATAAAACTGAAGGGCAATTTAGAATTCACAAGAAAAAGAAATACAAAATTGCATTTAAAATAGAGAAAATTAAAGAACAAATGTAATTGCTTCACTGTCTTCCAAAGTACAAAGTGTCAAATGAGAATTTGAGTTGTATCTGTATTTATACCTACACACACACTCCACACTGTCTCCTAACTGTCCTAAAAATGATTGGGGGGTCATCATGTTGTGTTTCTTCATGATTCTCATTATCACCTCTCTATCATTACACTTTTGGAAACATGATCACGTCCTTCTTTTGCCAAAGTCTATTTTCTCAAATCCAATGCAAATCTATTTAAGAGGAAAGGAAGGAAATGCATTTTAATTTTTTCATCAACAGTTATGTGTCAGGTTCCTCAACTGCTGAAATGTTGCTAAGGAATCAAATGAAATGACTTTGAGGATATCAGTGGATAATACCCAAAAGAGGTGATATGGAATGGAAATTGTTTTTTTGCATTAGCAGCCTCACAATTTCAAAGAAGACAGTTAAATTCATCACACTTTTCTTGAATAATACAAAATTATAAGTACAGTTCTTTGATGAAATTGTTCAAATCTAGTGTAAGATATGTTGACCTAATATACCTTTTAAAATTCTATCCTAACATGGTTCCTCCCAGAATGGGGGTACAACTGCCCTGTAATTTTCTTGTTCTCACACTAGAGTCCTATAGAGGGAAGACACTGAATTTGTTTTGATGCTCAGGTCCAAACAGCATGAATGGCACATGATCACAACATTAAATATTCAGTCTGAATGCAATGTTAATATTGATTTGAGATCTTAAAACATAAAAATATAAAAATGTAGGTTTTTTTCAGAGGAGAGAAGTATCCATATACAGGAATGCAAAATCTGTTTTCCCAACTTAAGAATAAACTTCTAAAATCCAGCACATTTCTAATTTTACTTTACTTCTATATTACTTTACTATCACTGCATAATTACAGCTTAACAGCTTTCATGAAACAGCTTCCATTTAAGATCTCACAGGAGCATCAGTCATCAGTACTGGTGGGCTAAATAGGGGTCTGAGGATATGATCTCATTATGCAAAATCAAGGGATTGTTTAGATTGCATTTTTATTGGGAAGATCTGGGGGAGAATCTGCTTCCAAACTTATCCAGGGCACAACAGAATTCAACTGCTGGAATGATAGCTCACCAGACTCACAGAGTCTACCTCAGTTATCCAGGAGGGTTTATGGAATGACCAAGATCAGTAGGGGTTAGTCTTAGAATCTTAGCTACCACTAGAATCTTAACTACTGCAACTTGATTTTGTAACCAACAAATACTATACTCACGTAAGTAACTTGATAAATATTGAAAAATAAATGAGTGAAATGCATACCACTAAAAACCCTTGCCACCAATAAAATCAGATAAGGAAACCACACTGGAGAAGAAAAGGTACGCTATTCCCAAAGCTTCACTTCCTATTTCCTGTTACCCATAAATCTTTAGAGCCTGGTCCCTTCTCCACACCTTTGAAACATTGATGGTCTTGACTAAAGAATATCAAAACTAAGAGCATCACAAAACTAAGAAACTAATAGTTTCTTCTAAACTATTTTGGTCATGGTACTGTGTCTTCTTACTCACTTTTCTCTTTCTGGCTAAAGTATCCAAAATCTTTAAGTTAAAGAAAAAAAAATGCTTTATTTTGCTCAGGGTTATGTCCAAGATGAGATGGTTCAGAGGGAGAAATGTTCAAGACAGCATGGTGGAAAGGGCATGAAGTGTGTTCAACTCATGGCAGCCAGAGAGCGGAGAAGGGAGGATTCAGGGATGAGAACACATCTTTCCAGCTCACATCCTACTTCCAACAGGCCCCCAGTCTCTAACAGCTCATTGATGAATGAATTCACTAATGCTATAGCACCCCCACAATCCAACCATCTTTCAAGCACATAAGACTTTTGGAGAATGTTTTAGATCTAAACCATAGCATCTACCCTGAGCCCCTAAAAGGCTTATGTACATTTCACTATACAAAGTCTACCTCTACTTGTCACCAAAGTTTTAACAGTTCCAGCATTGCTGAGAAGTCCAGGTCCAAACTCTCATCTGACACTGAAGGAAAACTCTTAGCTGTGAGCCCCTGTAAGAATAGAAATGAAAGTTAAATAGTGCTAACATGTGCATTCTAGGATACATGTTCCTATTCTGAAAAGGAAAGACAGGGAGGTGGAAAGGAATGGGATCAAAACAAGAATGAAATCCATTAGGGCAAATGTTAAACTCTGTAACTCCACATCCGGCACCTGGGGAAGGCTGTGGTGAGATGTAAGCTTTGAATGGCTTGGCAGACTCATACCTAAGGTCCTCCCTGTTTAGTCCACATGTCATCTCTCCTGGGCTGGTTTGGTTCAATGCCTACAGATTTCCTCAAAACACTTTCCATATTCTCAACATCTTCAAACTCCTGGGGTCTCCACTGCATTTTCATAGATTCATGTACTGCCTTCTTATGGGCACACTACCTACCACCCAGATATTCCTCTGAAAATTGGGTGAAAGTGTCTATTACCCATAACTCTTGCTGTCTGCATGCCTGTAAAACCAGCAGAATGTAAATGATGCCTAGGTCTTCTCTTAGTTTAAGCAGTTGTCAGAACCCTGCATATCATGGTTATAGATGCTTTTGATGGTTATGCATGTTGAAATGAATCTCAGGGAACCAATTCCCTGGGTCATCCTTTTTGAGAAAGCATCCTAGGGACTCTCTTCTCAAATAAAAGTTTTGCACCCTGAATCCTACTAAGTCTGGGGTCTTGCTGATTGCTGAGATCATTTCAACCCTTCATTCCTATTGTCCTCTCGCAAAGCACTTGGCTAACACTAATTTTTTCAGAATCCATGCTGTCCTTTGTGTCAGTTTTGTAGGCACCTCCATTCTGATGAAACTTCAGACTTTCATGTATGATTTCTTTTCTTGATTTTCACTATATATCTGGTTGAAAGTAAGCAACCGGCAGCACTCATGCCTAAAAATTGAGCTTCTTTGAAATGTCCTCTACCAGATTAATTAGTCTACCTCCCTTCATCTCACTCTCCCACAAAATCTTGAGATACAGGAAAAATTATTACAAATTTTCAGCCAGGGTATAACGCACATGACCTCCACTCCAGCAGTCAGTGGAGTCTTTGTTAAAATTGAAATCTCCTGAACCTGACCTGAACTATCTTCATTCTTATAAGCATCCTGGTCTTCTGGATACTGACCAGTATCACACATCAAGCAATGCTCACAGAATTTTGGGGATTCTCTTTCTAACATCTTCAAAATTTCCAAACTTCTGTAAACCAGTTCCAAAGGCTTCTAAACCACATGGTCAGGTATAATCAAGACAAAAACCCAGTTTCTCTAGTGTTAACCTGTGTTTGCCATCTTTCAGTTGTTAGGTCAAAATACTTGATACCCTCTACTTAAAGAAGTAGAAGTTTATTTTGATTCACAGTTTCAGTGTATTCAGTCTGTGAAATACTGGCTCCAAGCCAGAAATGCCATGGTCAGGAAGAAGAGCAAGAAAAAAGGAGTCAAAAACAAGAATATATACCTTCACCCCAGTAACTTGCCTCGATGGATAAACCCACTGATGGGTTCAGTGTACCCTTGTCTTAAACATCTTCCAAACACACATGAGACTTTTAGGGGATATTCAGCTCTAAACTATAACATGCGGTATAGCTACAAACTAGCTTTTATTTTTTTTTTCACTTTGGAAGTATTCATGCTTAGAATATTCTTGGCTTCTTAAAAATGCTTAAAATAGTACACAGGTACAGAAAAATATATGTGAAACTGTAATGTTGAAATCAATGTATCTTCTGGAATGTGACAATGAAAATGCAAGCATATCTGACACCACACATAATAGTGTAGACACCAGCTAAATTAAATGTCACATACAAAAACTATTTTTGGCCTTAAAAGTTTCTCATCCTAGAGATACTTAGGTTAGATTTGAATGTGAGATTTTGAATCAAAATGGTAGCTGTGTCAAATGATTTAGAAAAGTGATTTTGTTGACTCTAAAAAGTGGAATTAACAATTTGTTCAAGGTGCTTCCTGAACCTTCATTCGTAGCACCAAGTTGAGTACTATTTTGAGCTGTTTTTATTTTCCATAGGTGATATGCTGGTACTCACAGTGGTCCTACTTATAAAAGCACCTGTTCACAGGTACAAATAGATGCTGACCTGTGACAGATTTTGTGCCTAGGAAAAGACAGGAACTGCCAGTGTGATGAGTTAGAGTTTTAAGTATCACTGTGTCCTCTCAGCAGTTAGAAAACCATTCCAGCCCCAGAGGCCACATAGCTCCAATACCCACCTGCTACTATGATTCTCACACTGTTAGATTTAGGACCTGGTTGGATACTTAGTTTCAACATCTTTGCCCTTTTAACTCATTTCCTGCTTCTGTTTGATACTTCATGTAGAGACCTTGATAAGCTAAGGAGTAGGAAATTTTATTTCCTCATTAATGTTAAATAGTTTAGCCACTTGAGATCAAAGAAATCAGATAACTGGATTGGTGGAATTCATAAATAAATGTAAAATCTAGGCGATTTTTTTCCTAATGTCATGAGAATACCCAGTAGTGATAAAAACTTGAAGGCCGTTTTGCCAACTGAGGTTACAGTTATGAAACTAATGACCCTACTTCAAGAAGTTTATATTTAAGCAAAGAAAATAATTATTAACCAACTAACAGTCTAATTATTTAAATATAGGGTGACCAAAAACTCATTTTTTTCATTAATTTTTTAAGATAATACAACAGGAAATATAAAAATGACAATTTTGTCACTTATTCAATACAAGAATTGACTAGTTGAAATGACATGTGCCTGACAGAGGCTCTTCCTGGTCAGTATGTGACAAACACATCCCTAGAGTGATGCTCGGTGTAAATTGTCAAGTGGGTAAATGAAACATATTTTATCATTGGAAGGGTACGAAGTGATTAGATGAGAACAGGATTCCATGAAACCATTAGTAAGGGTTCTAACATAATTTGCCTGAATCAAGAAGTGTTTTCCAAGGAAATAATGCTTAGTTAGTGGACAAAATGAATCTAGAAAGAGGAAAGGAGTCTTTGAGGTAAAGGAAAGTCAAATTTCCAGGGGCAAATATATCCAAAGTTCTTAAGAATAGAAAAAGTATAGAACAATGGTAAAGTCACTGTGACTAGGGACGAGGGAGTGAGTTCAAAGTGGCATGAAATAGGGAGAAAGAATAGGGAGAGAGAAAGAGCGATGTTAAATAATCCAGCTCTTACGAGGGTACCATAGAGTCTGGATTTCCAAGCAGGAGAAAGGAATGAGTTAGACCAGGCTGGCTTACACCACAGTGACAACCCCTGCCCAGTTTTTGTGATAACATAAGAAAAAATATTATTCTCTACACATACTGTATCTGTTCCACACAACCCTGTGGACCCAAGCAGTGGAGGCTCTGTTATTTAGATCTACACCACCTGCACCGACAGAGAATGCAGAGTTGTGCATGGGATCTTCGTGGGTTCAGCCAGAAGGATGAATGTCTCTTCCTTCATATTTTATTGCATAACTATGTCTATGGCATGCACTAACTGCAAGAGATCTCTGTAGTGGAGGGGAAGAAATGGAATATTGGATAGGTATTATTGTCTACTCCAGAGCAGACCTAGAATGGCTATGAACAAGGATGGATACCAAATGATTTTCTGAATGGTTTCTGGTAAACAGCAAGCCTGACTCATACATGTCATTTTTGCTTCAGACTGTGCTAACATTTGATTAATAAATTATGAAATACTGCAGGTAGCATGTATCTAGAATAGAAATGAGTTTATAAAATTTTTCAAAACACAGGGATGGCCAGAAAGGCAAAAACAGGGTATTTTATGTGATCTGTATTAGATAAAATTTGTTGAATCGTCTTACCAACTGGGATCTTGTTAAAGGCTGGGGAGCTACAGAGGGGTACAGCACAAGGCTCTCTCTTCAGTCCTGTGATGTTCAATACTTTAAATCAATAACTTGAATGAATAAGGACTTAGAAACTATGTCACTGTTACTGCAGTTTTCAAATTGATCTAAAGTAGTGCTAAATCCAAAAGAACATGAAGAATTGAGGAATGATATAACAATGCTGATGTATTTTAGTAGGGCAGACCCCACCATAGATTCCTATTTTAGCATCACAAGACCAGCTTATTGCACAAAGGCAAACTCAGTCATGTCATGCTGTGGCTGTATTCTGTAACAACGTGTGTATTGCAGTCCCAGCCCAGACCACTGATCTGCCATTCAGAAGTATGACAACAGAATAAAACAGACAAAACATATGTTTTAGCTACAAGGAGCACCACCAATGTGGTCAAAGCCCAACAAAAGCCTAAGACCATGAGGCAGGATGTCTTTGGTTTTTTTTAGGTGCACAGCTTGTTGAGGGATGTGCTGTTGAGTTACAAGAAGCAGTGGGAGTGAGCTGTTGATGCAATCAAGGTTCAAGAATTGAAGAATGATTCATTTTTGAGAAATCACATAGGCACAAGTCATGGTTAACTGATAACCTGAGTGTTAACTGGATTACCGAGCCAGACAGAAACTGCACAAGTTGAAGTCCTCAGCTGCCATGTTATCTTGTTTTGAGGTGACAGAACTTCACAGGCTGTCTGCTGGCCTCAGCTCTGGCTGTTGGCTTAAAGATTAATCTGTCCCTAATCCATGTGGGGCCTCGCCACAAGCCATGTAGGCCTACAACATTCATGCAATTTATTTTAGGCCAATTTATTAATATTAGCTATTACCTGCTTATACCATGGCAAGCTGAGGAGCACATGTGAAGTGAATCATTGCCAATATGTTAATCTTCAGTTCAATATGAATTAAAAGCACACCAAAAAACTGATGTATCTGAAGATCAAGAGAGAGGAAGCCTGCTTCCCAACCCACCCCTCCTGCTGGTCAAACCAGAGCTGAGGTATTTATAGTAAAATCAAACAAACAAAAAACTGTAAAACTAAACAATGCAGAATAGGAGTCATAGGTTGTTAACTTAAACCCATAAAATATAGTTAATTAGACTGAAAGGTAGTTAAAGCGAGAGAAGTTGGGAAGAAGTGTAAAAGTAATTGGAGATAGATGTAAGGCAAATTGGAGCAAGGTCACAAGAGAAAACCTAGTGAGGTGAAGGAAAGAAAAATAGAGTGAAATGAGGTGTGGCTGAAGAAAGAGACAGACTTGAGAGGGACAGAGTAGTGATTAGCTTTAATCACAACTAGCTTTCAAGTAGGAGATGGATGAAACATATTTGACCTTAAGGTATAGAACTAGGGACACTGAATGTAAATTGTAAGGAAGTGGACTGGAGCTCAATATTCTAACATCCAGCTACGCCAAGAGGAGCAATGAGCTGCCACGGGAGAAAACATATTTCCCATTGCTGCAACAGTTCAAGCACAGAAGAAAAAGAACACGCAATATTAATAGGTAACATGAATAGAAATGCTTGCAGGTATTGTGCTAAGCCCTAACTTACATTGTCATCCAATATTCACAAAACCCTGTGAGACAGGCATTGTTATTTTGTTCATTTTGTTGATAAGGAAAGAGACTCAGAAAGAGTTAGTGATTTGAAAGAACCAAGATTCACCCTCCAGCAGTCTATTGTACCTGTTTCTGTGAAGGTTACCTGCTTGGAAAGCAACTCTCTTCGGGAACACAGACCTAGGAAGTCACAGGGGGAAGTTTTCTTCAAAAAGGTGTGCTTGGTGTACCACACACCTGAAATCTCAGTGATCTGGGAGGCTGAGGCAGGAGAATGCCAAAGTCAACCCCAGTCTGGGCAATTTAGTGGCTTAATGAGAACTTGTCTCAAAAAAAAAAAATTAAAACAAAATAAAATAAAAAGCTGGGAATATAGCTTTAGTGTGAAGGCCACAGGCTCAACCTCCAGAAGCTTCCCCTAAGCAAAAAAGAAAGTTCTTCAGTTTTTAGACTTCACATAAATAGGAAAAGAACTGGTTTTGGAAACATGAGGCGAACAAATTAATCTGGACCAATAAAATATAATCCGCTTAACAATACTCTACATATCTCGTTTGAAAAATGCCCCATGGGAGTATCTCCATAATCGGTTGAATTGTATTGCCCTCCTATTAGAGTCTCTGATTAAACAGATCACTGCTGTCAGGGTGGCTGCCCAGCACCTCAGGAGGCCTACTGACTGCTCCTTAGAACAGAAAGCCCTGGGATCTTTGCGCTGGCTCTCCTATTTGCCCTATTATTTATGAGTGATTTCAGGAGTGTTTAATGGCCCATTTCCAGTCTCTAAGCGATTCTAAGAATGGTCAGTGGCCTATCCCCAGTTTGCTTAAAGTTATCTTCCCATATATGTTCTATATGCCGCATAAAAGTAATACCCCTTCTTCCTGAAAATGGTCTCCAAACATACCTCTTTACTCTGCTCCCCTTTTCTTCTTCTGTAGCACTTAACTGTTAGTGTGCTCTGTTGTTCCCTTATTTAGTATTATCCCTGGCTAGCATCTGGTTTCTACTGTTCTTCAGTCTCAAGGGGCAAACACTTTTGCTTTTGTTCAGCAATGCATCAAAGACTCCATGAAGGCGGTAGGCAGACAAAAACTATTCCTGGGATGAATGCAGAATGTGCTCAGATGTTATTGTGGCTTGCTAAAGATTGCATTGGGAGATGACAGAGCACAAATATATCCCATCATCTGTTCACCTCTTTGACAGATCATCTTGATCAATTACAAAAAGACAACTATGGCCATCACAGACTGTTTTGGGTTTTTTTCCCTGTTTGTGATCTACAGCAGGAGTCAGCATTGTTTTGTTTTGCTTTGCTTTGCTTTGCTTTGCTTTGTTTTTTTTCTTTTAGAGATAGGGTCCTGCCTTTATACTACAGGCTGACCTTGAGCTCACTGCGTAGCCTAGGCTGGCCTGGAACTTGTGTTGATCTTCCTTTCCAAGACTCTCAAGCATTGGGATCATAGGAATTCACAACCACAACTGGCTAAATGCTTTTTAATAAAAGGTCAGATGTGAAATATTTTAGGCTACACAGGCTGTACATAGGCTATGCTCAGCACTGCCATTTGACATGAAAATAGTTACCTACAATATGTAAACAAATGGGAATTGAGAGTGTTCCAGTAAAACTTTATTTACATAAACCAGCTTTTGGCTGGATCTGGTCCACCCATAGTAGTGTGTGAAACCTAACTCAGTAATGTCCAGTAATATTAATGTGACTATCACTTTAATTAAGCCAACAAATTTTTATCCTGGGTCTCCTATGTGCCAGAAATAGTCTGGCTCTGAGAAACAAGCCCTTAAGCAAACAGACCATGCTAATCTTACAGCTAGCAGCAAGAGAAAAGGCAAGTATGTCATTTATTATGCAGATAAAACACACCGAACTGAAGGACGCTTTGCTGTCATTTGCAGAGATGCTGTCATAGCAGACCATATGATACAGTAAATCACATGGAAGCGTAATGAGATTATTCCCTCCTTTGATGACACACTGCAACAAAAGGTACACACCAAAACAAGACATATCTAATGACGAACTAGCTGAAAGCAGCAAAGATAGGAGTGTGGAACTGGTTAAGCAAAAATACAGCCTCATACTGTCTGAAATGCTCAGTGTGGTTGTGTCAAGAGCTCATATCTGTACTTAGACTCTATTTCCCATTCTGCTATTGAATCCTGCAGTTATGCTTGCTAAATCGTTTCCCCGTCTAGGAGTTAGTTTTACCATCTCTAAATGAGTAGGTTAGGCAAAAGCCAGATTAGCAACCATCACATCAGTGCTGTTCTCTCCCACTTCTGCATCCATGGCCAAGACAGCAGAAGTTTGTCGTGGCTTATTCTGCTGCAGCACCTGGATGGAGCATGAGAACCTCACTCAATGAGAAGTGCCAAGTGACAGGGCATAATCACTAAGCACTGATACTTGAGGTAAAACATTCTTGAGATGTATGGGTAAGATGCTCTCTAAGACTCATTTCATTTCTAAACCTAATATGCTTACCTACAAAAGTTAGATTCTGGAAAATAAAGACAATAAGCAACCAGTGCATATTTCATTATGCAAGTCAGCCAAAAAAATTTTACAAATGTATGCCAAGGGAATTTTCTTTTTTGGGGGAAATCGTTTATCGAAGCACAGTATCTCAAAAGGTACCTACTAAAATTTCTTCTGTCAGATTGTGAAGTTACCATAAACATATCAAATTAGGGGTGGAAAAACATTCCAGAATTAAAATGCTTCTCTACATGGTGCTAAAAGATATTATATATATATATATATATATATATATATATATATATATAATAAACAATAAAAACCAGGTGAGGTAGTGATATAGAGGAATGAAACTCCCAACCCACTATATACCAAGAATGAGTTCGTGTTTTCTAAAATTGAAGAATGAATTTTATGAACAATGGAGGTTAAGAGCAGAAATATTTATTGAGAGAAAAAAAGCTTCTGTCTGAGAGAGACAGAAGGGGTCCTGAGTGGGTTGCCAAAGATTCTGCATTTTCTTGGGATTTTTTATAGAGTAAAATCATGAAATAAGGCAGGTCTAAAGTGGGGAAAATTGGGAACTTTTCAGGCAGATGGGCATGAGATGGAACAGAGCTATGGCCAACCAATAAGTTTAATTGTTCAGGTAAAATTGACCTAATCAGGGACAAATGGGGAAGCCAGTCACATAGCAAGCCAGCACTTTTTATGGATCAGTAACTCTTCCTGTGGGGTGTTGGGATGGTGACTCCTGGCTTCTCAAAGTGATCCAGACTTAATCCCTAAGAATTATACTTAAGGGCATGGTTGCATTTGTTTTGCCTTCTGTCCCAAAATCTGGCCCCACAGCAAGAGGTGTGTGTTTCCTCCAAGGTCATCAGACATCTGGTCTTCTGTGCCCGCTCCTTCCAGGGCCTAACTCTATCTAAAACAGCCTATAGTATTTCTAACTAGCTCACCTGCCTGTAACATTAGCACATTCCTATAATCCCATTATTTGAGACGCTGAAGCAGAAGAATCTTGGTGTTCAAGTCCAGTTTGGAGTACCTAGTGAGTTCAAGGCCAGCATGAACTACATAAGGAGACCCTGTCTCAAAAAATATATAAGTAAAAGTAAATAAATTAATTAGTAAATACAATGACTATTAAAGAAAAGATCAGTGCATGATCAGGAATAAAAGAATCTATTTATGAAATAGCTGATATACAAATAAAGTTCAGCACCTGACATTTTCTTTATTGGCTGTTTAAATTGGCCCAGTGACAGCCTGTATTTCTTTCTTGCCCATTTGAATCCCCAGTCCCAAGGGAACCTTTTGATCAGCCACACAGTTCTCACACAGAAAAGTAGTCTGTTTACCAGGACAGTATGCTCTCAGAGAAAGTTAACAGATCAAGGTAAAGGGGTGTCTTTAAAACTGGCATCTTTTTGAAGCAATCAAAAAAAGAAAAAAAAAGGAGAGAGAGAGAAACAACAGAAAAGCTTTTGTTGACCCTTAACATGGCCTAAAATCAACTTTATTGGGTTTCCATGGTGGGGAGAGAAAAACTTCAACTTTGAATTTTATGCGCCCTTGAGCTAACAATACTTTCATGAGTTCCTGGAATCTCAAACAGTTTTCTCTCCCACAGGTATTTTAAGTTGCACTTGGGCCATGGTAAGAGCAAACAGTATTAGATCCTCAGTTGTCACAGACACACAAAGTCTGAAGGATGGAAAAAACACTGGTGTGCTTCCCCTTAAGCTCACCATTTGGTCTCTTCAAATGTTCTCTGCCAGTGGCTGAATCACAGGGATCCTTTATGCCTTTCTTCCCTCCTTTGTCCTCTGCCTTCTCTTGTTTCAAAGTGACTACGCCCATTGGCCATCCATAATATCTGTCATCCTGAGGGCATGCTTTCCTTAGCATATTTTGGAGTGAGTCCTCTACAATGCCAATGCATTTCTACAAATATTGATCATATTTCCTGGCATAACTTTGGTATGTCAGTCGCTATAAAGTTATTCTTGTTGATCAAAGCCTGGGAAAATGAACAGAAGGTGCAGATATTAGAGGAAAGAAGACCCAGTCCCTTCAAGAGAGGAGCATTGTTTTGAGGGACCTTACTTCTTAGGTTTAGTGTATATCTATCTCGATCTTGGCTCACAAATATAATGCAAGGATAACATCATTTTCTGGACACTTAGAGCCAAAGACAAACAGTAGAATTAGGCTCAGAATGAATTTTTTCCTTTGGATTAAATGGCTTTTATACTCTTAGGCTTACATAGTTCTTTTAGAACTTGATGAAAGTTATGAAATTTTTCTTCAGAAAAATGCATGATTTCCTAGAATCCTGTACTGCCTTGAGTACAGGCATAGAGACAGCTGAACTCATAGTGGAAGTTTTAGAACCCCTTTGATAAGACATCTTGTGTGACATCCAAGAGTTACCTTTATGGGATATTATTGATATAGGGGAATGAAACTCCCAACTTAACTATGTCTGCGAGTTTGTGTTCTCTAAAATCAAAGAATGAATTTTAGGAATAACGGAGGTTAAGAGTAGAATATATTTATTGAGAAAAGGAAAGCTTTTGTCTGAGAGAGACAGAAGGGGTCCTGAGTGGGTTTCCAAAGACTCTGTCTTTTCCAGGGAGTTTTGTAGAGCAAAAGCATGAGGTGAGATGGGTTCAAGGTGGGGGAAAACAGGGAACTCACAAAGCAGATGGGCATAAGGTGGGACATAGCTACAGTTAGCCAATAAGATTAACAGTTCAGGTAAAATTAATTACATTGGGGACAAATGGGAAAGCAAGTCATGGAGGAAGTAGACATTCTTGGAGCTGTGACTCTTCCCTAGGGAGATGGGATGGTGACTCTAGGCTTCCTCAGGCTGATAGGAAACTAATTAGAATATCAGTCCTTAGGATGTGGGTGCATTTGTTTGATCCTTTGTCTTGAGGCCTGGCCCACAGCAGGAGGTGTCTGTCTCCCCCAAAGTGCAGTTGCCAGGTATCTGAGCTCATACACAGGCTCCTTTGAGGACCTAGCCCTGTCTCACTGCCTATAATATTTCTAACTAACTCAGCTGCCTGCAACATTATCACCATACTGTGTGATATAGATTATAAAAATGAAATGAGGGTTCCTCTAGTTTCATAAGTGAAATATCAATCCAGATCCCTTATTCCTAAAATCAAGGTTTCAACAGAATTCGTTCCTTTCTAGGGAGGAGGATCATTTCCTTGTTCATTCACACTGTTGGCAGAACTCTTCTGGTCCTGGAATTGAAATTACTGTTTCCTCGCTGTCTGTCATATGAGGGCTATTCCACTTCTAGAAGCCATGCTGACATATCAACTCATGAGTCCCTTATTTCGTTTTTGAAACTAGATTACCCCTTGGGCTTCAAATCTTTTCCAGACTTTCTTCTTATGTACTCAGCCTGCAGCTTCACTTGTGCACATTTAAGGACCCTTGTCATGATCTTGGGCCTGGCTGTATAATCTGGGATCATCGCTCCATTTCAAAACAGACTGGTAATCTTTATTCTGTCAGCAACTTTAATTGACTTTTCCCAATATCAAAGATTGGGACATGGATTTCTTGTGTTGAGAAAAGGGATGAAACATTATTCTGTTTATCACATCTCTCAATGATTTTACTTCATTAAACAACAACAACAAAATCCTTTTGAGGATTTGCTTTAGCCAGAATGGCCTCATTCGATACTAGTGTGGAATGCTCACAACAATCATAGATAGAATTAACAAGGAAATTTAACAAGGGTGTAGTAATTATACCCCACAGGGGCAAGTGTTGAATGCCTGTTGTAAACTAGGTTTTTCAGAGCACTTAAAAGGCCACCAAAAATTGGAGAGCATGACTTTATACCTGCAGGATGAATAAAAACTAACTAGCCTCAGGTTAGATGAATGAAACTTTCCAGAAATAGCCTCACATGTGAACTGCAAGTCTTAAACAGCTCAAAGAAATAAAGATGTCAGAAGACTACTTTAAATAAACTCAAAATATAGTTCTGATGATGACAAATATACTGTTGTCAAATATCAATAGGAAGAAATAGAATAAGATTGTTTTCTAAAATGTAGCAACGTAAAAGTAATAATTCAAATTTAAAATGTGGTTTTACAGAAATAATTTAAATGTGTATATATGTACAATTACAAGTAGACAATTTATACTTATATTTTAGAACTGAAATAGACAAATAATTCAGCAATTTAAAAAATAAACACATCATTTGACAATGTGAGTTCACTTTATGCTGAGGATTATCTTGACTGTAGTATCTAGTTATAACAAAGTGGAACTTGTGTTCTTAATTATCTTTCTAATTTACCTTTGGCTTTAAAAAAGCAACCATAATAAAAAGTTTAGCAACAAAAATTCCCTTCAGATACGAGATAGGGGGTATTAAAATAATTTTGTTAATGTTCCACTTAAGATATGATATTGTGAAAGAAACATCATAAACAGAGCAATCCAAACCTGATTTTCTTGTTCTTTTGTTTTAGAACAAAAATTTTATCAAAAATTTAGACAAGTTTTGATGGCCAAAAAAATATAGAAGGCACACTGGATAGTAGAATCTAAAGTTAATATTTCATGCTTTGATCTCCAAACCTTCTAACCAAATACATCAGTGTTGTAATCTCTTGTCCAAACCAAAACTCAGAAGAAAAAGAGTTCTTAAAAGTTGGATGATATGCTCTCCAAAAATGGGCATCTGAGATGAACACAGTTCTCAGAGGAAGATATACAAATGGCAAATAAATACATGAAGAAATGTTCACCATCACTGGTCACTCGAGAAATGCAAATAAAAACAACACTGAGATTTCATCTCACCCCAGAAAGAATAGCTGCCATCAAGAAATCAACTGATAAAAAATGTTGGCGAGGCTGCGGGGAAGGGGCAACACTGCTCCACTGTTGGTGGGAGTGTAGACTGGTGCAACCACTATGGAAATTAATATGGAGAATCCTCAAAAGGCTAGGATTAGAGGTTCCATTCAATCCAGCTATTCCCCTCCTGGGTATCTTCCCAGAAAAACTGAAAAGTTCATATCACAGTGATGTATGTGCCCCATGTTCATAGCAGCACAATTTGTAATAGATAAATCTTGGAGACAACCAAGATGCCCATTAACCGCAGAGTAGATGAAAAAGATGTGGTATTTTTATATAATGGAATATTACTCAGCTATAGAAAAGGATGATCTTGAGGCCTTCATAGGTAAACTGAGACAACTTGAGACTATCCTAATTAGTGAAATAAATAAGAGTCAAATTTATAAATATCACATTGTATCTCTAGTATAAAAAAGTAATAAGAAATGTAGGAGTAAAAACCCCAAAATGTGTAGTTGCTATTGTAAAAAAGAGAGGAAAAGGAATAGCTCTAAAAGATATAACTGCATGTATGTTTAAGTGTGTAGGATTGATAACCATATTACTAAGTTTTTGTTGGATCATGGAACAGATCTGTTTGAATGTCCACTTTGTATACTTTAATTTTGTAATTTGAACAACATTTTCTAAGAGGACAATGTGTAATTTATCAACTAGTGATTTCTTACTGTTTATCTTTTCTTTTTTTTTAATTCTGTATTATTTCTACCCTTTTTTTGTTTTTTTCTCTTTAAATAATTTTTTTTTAAAAAAGTGCTTTGTGGTGCTATAGAAATGATGTGAAAAAAAGCTCTACATTAATAGCCATTCACCTTTAGTGGGTCAAGCCCTGGGCCTTGATGGTCCTGTCATGTTATGCATATGGGCCTGTAAAGTATCACAGTTCTGATACAGAGTCTAAGTGGGAGGTTAAAGTGGTTGTTATTAGCCAGTTCTTAAATTGCTTGATGGGTAGAATAGCTGTGCTTCCTTTGTGGATGATAAGAGACCGATAAAATGCTTTTCTAATATTTTGGCAATATGCTACAGTAACAAATATATTTGAATCATAGCCTGATATTCTCTCTCTCTCTCTCTCTCTCTCTCTCTCTCACACATACACACACACACACACACATACACACACACACAAGCACACACACACATTATAGGGACACATACATACAACTATAAATAAAATAAATGTTTCACTAAACCACATAGTGCTTTCTCTTATTTTGTATATACATGCTGACACTTTCTATTTTGTTCAATTAAAAATGCCGGTCAAAATTTACTAGCTGATTTTATGAGCCACTTACAATTTGAGAAATATTTCTTTATCACTGAGGTGATAAAATCCTAGCACTGCAGGTCTGGGCATGAGAGACAGGAGACTGACAGACAAAGAAAGGGTACTAGGCAATACCTTCCTTAACTGAAATGCAAACTGTAAATCAAAGTCTGAAACAAGATGGTGTCTAAGATTCAAGATAATATTTGCAACAGGTTTGGGGGACACAAGAATGAATGTGTGGCAGAAGAGCATACCACTTAGTCATTCTTGAATTCCTTATTCCAAAAATAAAATTCTATTTCATCATATCCTTAACAAGGTAAGAAATATCTGAGGTATCCATGTATCACAAGATAGCAGAATGTGGAAAAATTTCAGGTGTATACTACTGTAACAGAAAATAAAGATCAAAGAACAAAGTGTCAGCTCAGATAAAAGAAGAGAAATTTATGAAAAAGAAAAATGTTTTGCAAAACAATCTTTTTCTCTACCAGAAATCCTCAGTAGGAATTTTATTATATATTGAAAAATATCTCATACAATAACAACAATAATAATGATGATTTATAATAAGTAATTACTATAACTGCTAACCAAAAAAAAGTAATCATTTGTTTCTCACAGCCTCAGAAGCAATCTGAAAAAAACATCATATGTAACTTATCTCTTGTTTTGATGGTCCCCAAAGCGATTAATGCACTTTTATTAGCAATGACAGAACACGATATGTTTTTGAAATTGTGTTTGGGTCTTTATTCTCTAAAATTTGTCATGTTACAGAAACTCATCCTTATGGCCTTTTGCATCAATTATTTATAATCAAAGAGCCATTAATTCACATATCTGTGCATCTGTAATAGTACTGTTTCAAAAGGTGGGGAGCAAATCTGTCAATAAAATCACTGGACGTTTTAAGGCTGAAAAAAAAATATTTGGGTGATATGATATTATTGGATTGCATTTGAGGGCATAGCTATGTGCCATGAGAGGAGAGATGTGTGTTGCTGGGAGCCATGGGATAAAACAAACCAGAAGGGCTTGCTTGGAAGCAGAGCACAATGGTACCCAACTTGATGCCAGCACCTGGGAGATTGAAGCAGGAGGATCCTCACTGGGGTCAATGAGAAAGCTAAAGACAGTGCAAATGACATAAAAAAAGTCTTCACAGAAGTAATTGCAGAAAATTTCCCAAGTGTGGATGAAGAATTTCGCATACAAATAAATGAAGCATATAGAAAGCCAAACAGCCATGACCAAAATAAAACTACACTAGAAATATAAAAATAAAGATCCCAAATATTCAGCACAAAAACTGAATATTAACAGCTGTTAGAGAAAAGAAACACATGACTCATAAAGGAAAGCCCATCAGAATCATGGCAGACTTCTCAACACAAACCTTCAAGTCAAGAACTTGAGTAAACTCCTCAAAGATAATAAATTCCAACACAGATTGATATACCCCGCAAAATTATGTTTCAAAATTAATGAGAAATAAGATACTTCCATGACAATGAACTGAAAAAATTAATGACCAGCAAACCAAACATAGAAAAGGTATTGAAAAATATTCTAGACAGAAATAAAAATGTCCACATTCCAGAAACAACAGCAGAAAGAAATCACCAGGCAAGGAAAGCAATTAGAGGGGGAAAAGCAGAGAACCAACAGCAGAAAAATAACATGAGAAAAATAAGCCAATATAATATCAGATATAACCATCAATGTAAAAGGTCTAAAATCACCAAACAAAAGAAACGGAGAGAAACAATGGATCAAGAAACAATATCTCAATACTACGCTGTATACAAAAAACACATTTAACTTATAAGAAAATTCATAAAGTCAAAGGATGGAAAACAATACTCCATGAAACAGGAATCCCACCACCATCAAAAAAAAAGCAGGGGTAACTGTTCTGTTTGCAGACAATGTAAACTTCAAGCCAAAAATGATCAAAAGAGATAAATAAGGATACTTGTTAGGGGAAGCTTTCAAGAAAGCGAGATAACAATCTCAAGTAGGCATGCACCAAATATGGGCGCACTCCACCACATAAGCCAATTATTAATAGATACAAAAAATTAAATAATAACACAATTTTACCTCATTGTCACAAAGAGATAGACCAATTAGGCAAAAAGACAGCAAAGAGAGGCCAGGGACTTAGCTCAGCTGTACAAGCACCTGCCTGGCAAGCACGAGGTTGCGAGTTTGATCCTCAATATTCCCACCCCCTAAATCAGCAAAGAAATAGCAGGACTGAACCAAACTTGTGAACAATGGATTTAATAGATGTATTCAGAGTGCTCCACAACACCATTAGAATACACATTCTTTTAAGCTACACATGGGTCATTCCCTAAAATAGACCAAATACTAGCTCATAGAACATGCTTAAGGAATCGAAATTATCCCATGCATACTATGTGACCATAATGCAATCAAATTGGAAATTAATGGCCAAAGAAATCAAAAAAACTTATAAACACATGGAAACTAAATATTACCCTCCTAAACAACCAATGGATAAGAGATGAGATTAAAGAAGAAATTAAAGAATATCTACAAATAGACAAGAATGCAGACGCAACATACTAAAACTGATGGGAATGCAATGAAAGCAGTCTTAAGAGGCAAATTTGTAACAGTGAATTCTTACATCAAGAAAACAGAATGAACCCAAATAAACAACCTAATGTTGCACCTTAAGCTTCTACCAAAAAAAAAAAAAGTAAGATGAGCTCAAAGCCCATATAAGGGCAAAAATTATAAATATCAGAGCTGAAGTTAATGCAAAGGAGACTAAGAAAATAATACAAAGAATTAATGAATTGAAGAGCTGTTTTTAAAAAAACCTAAAATGATAAACCCCTAGCAGGCCTTATCAAAAAGGAAAAAATACTCAAATTAATCCAATAAGGAATGAAAAAGGTAAAATCACTACAGATTCTGTAAAAATTCAGAAGACCATCAATACCTACTTTCAAAATATTTACTTACATAAGATAGAAAACAGAAGAAATGGACAGATTCTTAGAAATGAATGAACTGCAAAACTGAATTAAGAAGTTACAAAAATTCTGAATAACCCAATATCAGTTAATGAAATTGTAAATGTAATTAAATATAAATCAACAAAGAAAAGCCCAGCTCCTACGGATTCACAGCTGAATTCTACAAGACATTTACAGATGATTTAGTGCCAATATTTTTCAAACTGCTTAATGAAGTTGCAAAAGAAATAACACTCCCTAACTCGTTCCTGGAGGCAAGTTTTACCCTGATACCAAAATCAGAGAAAGACTCAACCAGAAAAGAAAACTACAGACCAATGTCTCTAAAGAACATAGATGCAAAAACTTCAATAAAATACTACCAAAAAAGAATTCAGCAAGTCAACAAGAAGATTATTCACCATGACCAAGTGGGATTCACCCCAGGAATTTAGGGAGGCTCAACATGTGCAAGTCAATACATCTAATACTGCATATCAACAGAGCCAGAGGCAAAATCACACGGTCATCTCAATAAATCCAGAAAAATATTTCACTGAAGTCCAATACCCATTCATGAGTAAAAAAAAAAAAAAAAAAACCCTACAGAAAATCAGGGTAGATGATCTTTACCTCAGTCTGATGAAAGCCATCTATGACAAACCAAGAGCCATCTGAAAGCTTTCACTCTAAAAACAGGGATGCCCATTATCACTACTTTTATTCAATATAGTTCTGGAAACATTAGCCAGAGCAATTAGACAAGAGAAATAAATGAAAAAAAAAGACAAGGATAGGAAAGGAAGAATTTAAAATATCATTTTTCACAGATTACAAGATATTCTATATAGAAGACCCCAAAAACTCCACCAAAAGACTTCTAGATGTAATAACCAAATTCAGTAATGTAGCTGGATACAAAGTCAACACTCAAAAATCAATACCATACCTGTACACAAGTAACAAACTCACTAAGAGAGAAATAAGAGAAACCACATCCTTCACAATAGCATCTAAAAAAATGAAATACTTAGGAATCAGTCTAACAAAGGAAGTAAAGAGCTGGGGATTTAACTCAGTGGTGCAGTGTCCAGTGTCTATCTGGCAAGTGTATGGACCTGAGACCGATTCTCAGTACACTCTCAAAAAAAAAAAAAAAGTAAAAGATATATACTTTGAAAATTATGAAATTATGAAAGTACTCTGGAAAAGGAGATCAAAGAAGGTATTGGAAAGTGAAAAAGCTATCCCTTGCTTTTGGATGGGAAGAATCAACATAGTGAAAATTGCCATACTCTCAAAACTGACATACAGACTTAATGCAGTCTCAATCAAAATATCATTATCATATCTCACAGAACTAGAGAAAACATTCCTAAAATTAATTTGGAACCAAAAGATACCTAGAATAGCAAAAGCAATTCTGGCAACCAAATCAAGGCAGGAAGCATCACAATCCCTGCCTGACTTGAAATTATACTACAACACTATCATGATAAAATCAGCATGATACTGGGAAAAAAAAAAAAACAGACCCGAGGTTCAGTGGCACAAGTTAGAAGATACTGACACAATTACAAACACATTCAGCAACCTTATCTTTAGAAAAAGGGTAAAACATGTTCACTGTAAGAAAAATGGCCTGTTTAAGACATGATGCTGAAAAAACAGACTGTCTACATGCCAAAGACTAAATCTAGACACTTGTCTATCACCATGCACTAAACTAAAGTCAAAATGGGGATCAAAGATCTGAATACTAAAACAGAAACACTAAATCTACTAGAAGAGAAAGTGGGTAGAAATCTTGAAGACATAGATGTAGGCAGAGAGTTCATAAACAAAGCACAAACTGCACAGAAAATATTCTTCAAAGAATCAACAACTGGGATCTTATCTTATTAAAAAGCTTTTGCACTTCAAAAGAAATCACCAAAAGAGTGAAAATAAAATGCACAGATTGGAAAAATAATAGCCAATTGTCCCTCAGACAAAGGACTTCTATCTAGAACATATGAAGAATTGAAAAAAATTAAGCCCTCCAAAATCAGAGACCCAGTTCAAAAATGGGCATCTGATATGAGCACACACTTATGAGATGAAGAAATACAAATGACAAACAAATATATGAAAAAATGTTCAACATCATTGGACATTTAAGAGATACAAATTAAAACAACACTGAGATTCCATCTCACTTGAGAAAGAATGGCTTTCATCAAGAAATCAACCAATAGCACGTACTGGAGGGACTGTGAGAAAAAAGGAACTCTTCTCCACCATTGATGGGAATGTAGACTGTTACAACCACTGTGAAAATCAGAATAGAGATCCCTCGAAAATCTAGACTTAGCATTCCCATTCAACCCAGCTATCTCCTTGCTAACTATTTTCCTAGAATAATTAAAAACATCATGCCACAGTGAAATATGTGCACCCATGTTTATAACAGCTAAATTTTGGTAACAACCCAAATGCCCATCAACTGTGGAATGGATAGAAAAGATGTGGCAATTTTATACAATGGAGTACTACTCGGATGTAAAGAAGTATAAACTTGAAACTTTTATAGGTAAATGGATGTAACTTGAGACCATACTCATACGTGAAATGAATCAGACTTGCTTGTGTAAACACCATCTTGTCTCTCTAGTGTAAAAAGCTGAAAGAGTAAATAAGATCCAAAATGTACAACATATATTGTGAAAGGGGAAGAAACAGTTCAAAAAGAAAGATAAACTTGGATTGAGGAAAGAAGAAAACAAGGAAGAGAAAAGGGAAATATATATACATATATATATATATATATATATATGTATCATCATATATATGGTAGTTAAGATAGATACACTAATAATTGCTATTAGTTCATTGAATAAAAAAATTTATGCTTATACTGTATGATCACTTTTCATGCCTATATCTTGTAACCTGAGCAACTACTTTCAATACAACAATACTCAGTGTGTTGGCCATTATTACTCTCCTACTATCTTATTTTGAAATTTTGTATCATTGTTTTTATTGTCTTTTCTCTTTAATATAAAAAAGATAACATACAGGTCTTAGGCCACTGTATGAAATACAGTAGGAGGAAGAGGCATAAAAGGTCATCCGTTGAAGTTTGGCATTAAAAATTAAACATGGTTCTCAGAAAAATAAAAAAGAAGAAAGTAGGAGAAAGATAAGGAGAAGGAAGAGGAAGCAGAAGCAGAAGCAGAAGCAGAAGCAGAAGCAGAAGCAGAAGCAGAAGCAGAAGCAGAAGCAGAAGAAGAAGAAGAAGAAGAAGAAGAAGAAGAAGAAGAAGAAGAAGAAGAAGAAGAGGAGGAGGAGGAGGAGGAAGAGGAAGAAAAAGAAAAAGAAAAAGAAGAGGAAGAGGAAGAAGAAGAAGAAGAAGAAAGAAGAAGAGTTGAAGAAGAATAAAAGAGGAAGAAGTAGGGCTGAATAATGCAGAAAAAGAGAGAAGGGAACAAACCAGTTCAACTTAGGGGAAATTCAAACTCTTGAGATTGTAGGAAGATGCATAAAAAAGTGGAGCCTGTAATTTTGAAGCATCTTTCTATCTTCTCTGCAAAATTTGTGGTAAAGGCAAGACGGTATTCATGGTATCTTGAGTAGTATAAAATTTCTTGAGAAAAATATGAAGAGAAATAACATCTGCCCCCATCAAGTCAACTCACACAGATGAGGAGTCAATGGGATTCATTCAGAATTAAACAGTTACAAATGTGCAACTTTCTCCCTTCATAACCATGTCTGCCTGTTCTCAGAACAAGGGAAACACCTGAGTATTTATAGAATCTTGTCACTTTACTTGAAATTTTTGTATTTCAAGAGACAGAAAAGCTACACAGAGATGTTTTATTTCACTCACCAAGTTTAAGTCCATTTATAACAAATCTCACTATTTATAAAATATTCTAGTGCCCTATTTAAAAATATTTGGTCTAGAGAGATCCCAAGGGAGAAGATTTAAATATGAAATGACATACTGGTACATTTTACTACAAATGATGAGTACTTATATTTTCTTTCACATGATGCAAAAACAAAATAAACAAATTTTTAAAAAGACCAATTGAAAAATGAAGCTGTTGTAAGCTGATCTCTATGGAATCCCTAAAATGCAGGGAGAAAAATATCAAAAGCAGCAAATTAAATTCAAGATAATCAGCCCTGTGGCTTATCCTCAGTGGATTCTCTAATCTTGCTCAGCCTAATTGCATTCATTGTAGGCTATATTATTATTGTGTTCCCAGTAGTACCTGTTTTTTTTTTTAATTTTTAAGTTGGGGGAGTACATAATATAATCACTATCTCTTTATGTTATGGAATGTCATGATTTTAAAAAGGAAAATTTCATGGACTATATAATGTCAATCATCTCTCTTTATGAGAATGTTTGTCATTTACTTTGTTTAAAATGGGCTTGGGGAATTTATTCTTTATTCTGAGAGCAGTTGGTTGTTAAGCCATATCTCCCTAATTTGCATAAAAGTGTAGTTAATAGATGCTGATACATTTGGGAGCAGAGCTGTACTTTGTCCAAATGTAACCATTTTATGTTTCAATTATATCTTTCCAAATAGCTAAACAGGGTTATGTAGGAAACATTCCCCACCCCCAAACCCCACCACTGCCTTCATATTCTTACTCCAAATTCTCACATGTCTTCACGTTTTAACACTTGTAGACAAGACTAGACTTCAGATACGGGCTTGACCTCTCTACTTCTCCCATTCTTTTGAAGTTCAAATAACCCAATAATTAACACTCATTGAATGCTTCCTTAGAATCCTGTAAGTATGCATAATTCATGAAGTGACCCAGCCTGGCAGCTCTGATGACCTCATCCAAAATGTAATAGAGAAAAATAAAAACCAGACATGCTTAAAGAAATATGTTCTCCTAGAATCAGAGTCACAAGTCACTTTACTCAGCTGTCCCATAGACAAGGTCTCATACTGGTTTTTGCATGACTCCAAGCTGATGGTATAGCAATACCAAAGCATAGGAAACTATCTGAGCCATTGTACGTAAGGCCTAAATCAAGGATCCATTCATTCTTGCCAATTTAAGGCACCAGTAAACTCTTTTTATTTTCTTTTTCTGTTTCATTGAAGGTAGATATATAGATGTCCAGTAAAACTAATCTTTCCTCTTAGATCCTGACAACCTCGCTTACCTAAATTTCCATATACCCCTTTGTAGATTTAGTTTTCTCCTAAAACTCCTTTGGTAATTTGTGTCTTATTCCAGAGGTTCTTATTAGCTATCTGTAGATACTGGCTCCTAGCTAACTGAACAGCCAAAGTCAAGATAGTTTGTTAATGGAGAGGCTTTATGGTTTTCTTTTTCCAGTGGTATTTGCATTTCAAAAGGAAAATTATAGATGTATGGGACACTAGAATATATCACTGCAAATAGAAAGGATTGTTGAGCAATAGGCAATTCAGAAGCAAATGTAGAAAAGAACACACTTATTAAAAACCGAAAACAAACAAACAAAAAAACCTTTCCCACTCCCTACCCTACATGTTTCCTACCCTAACACATGCCAGAAAGAAAAAGATCAGCCACTGAAGAAAATTTCAGACCCTCCTCAGCCTGTAAAGGTCAGCAGAGGACTCTGCATTACATTTTACTTACCTGACCTTTGCCTGCCATTTAATTGCTTTCCCACAAGCTGTCACTGCAAGAGACTCAAAACCTACTTCCATTGTCTTGTCATTTCTCTAAAACTTACTCTTCTCTATCGAAGATGATGTTAGAGTTCAAAGCCACTTCTTTGATAAACAAGCATGTCCTGGATATAACAGTATATTAATAAACTACTCTTTATTTCATTCCTGTAAATCTGCTTTCTGTAGGCCAGACATGGTGGTGTACACCTATAATCCCAGCACTCAAAAAGACTGAGGCAAGAGTATCTCTGTGAGTTTGAGGCTGGTCTGGGCTACACAGTGAATTCAAGGTCACCCTGGAATACGAAGTAAGAGCCTGACTCAAAAAGAAAAAAAAAAACTGCTTTCTTTTACAAAGAAGAAATTATAGGTTTGACAAAAAGTTGGTTTTTTTCTTAGAGTGCTTCTGATGAAAATCAGACTATTGGCAACATTCTAAGTCATTTTTCAGCAATGATGCACTACTGCTTCCATCAACTCCATAGATAGAGGGTGTTTTCACCCTGTGACTTTACACTCTGCCAGTTCACCTGATTTAGTGAGTGGAGCATTAGAAGATAACTTGAGATCAGTGGCTTGAAATGTACTTGCATGTTCAGGTTTGCATTATTGATCTCTTCCATGAGAAGAACATATGATTGGCTCAAGGAGAAAAAAACTCAGGAAGTTGACCTGGAACCAAACAGTAGTTTGAGACTAAGCCTAGCCTACATCACCCGAAGTTGAGCTGACTTGTAGATGTGAGAAAGGGAAGTAAATATTTGTTGCATGCCTCTGATTTATGGAATGGTTTGTTTTGCAAAGATTTTTTGTGACAATAGCTGATTACTGTGGGGTGGAATTCTTTGTACAAGAAACTTACACTGGTGTAGCTAATTCTTTTAATGTAGCTCAAAGATCTAGGTCTCGATAAATCACCAACTTTGTGATGAATACAGGTCAACTGATTGCATTACTCAGATCATTTTCAAGATTCAGAGAAAGAAATGGGAGAAACCCCAGCCTATGACCCCCTGTGCATCGTTTGGCCACTAGAGAGCAGGATTTCTCAAAGGTAATCTGTAGAGGGGCCTTAGAGCCTCCCAGGAGAAAGGCTGTTTTCTTAAAAGGAAATAAATGCATGAGCTGTCAGATACTTTTGGCCAAGGAAGATTGTATAAGTCATAGTTTCCCAGAGTAACAAAGCCAACAAGCTACAGAGATTTACAAAAGAAGAAATTCATTATGGGAATTGACTCATGGGGTGATGGAAACCAAGAAATCCTGTGGTACATTGTCTGCAGACAGGGAAATCAGGAAAGCTGGTTGTGTCATTCAGTCACATTCTCAAGCCCAAAGACCCGGGAAACATTGCCAGTGGTGTAACTCCTTCTCCCAGAGTGAAGGCCTGAGAATCTGGATTCAAAGGTAAACCCCAGAGGCTGAAAGCTTGGATGGCAAACATTCCAGTGTCTGAGAGCAGAAACAACTAGAAAATAGACAGAGACAGATACAGAGACAGAGACAGAGACAGAGAGACAGAGAATGAATATATATGAATGAATCTGTCTTTGCTCTTCTAATTTGTTCTGTTTGGATCCTTAAAGGCCTGGGTGATGCATGCCAACCCTCACTAGTGAAGGCGGATCTTTACTCAGTCTGCTCATTTAAATCCTAATCTCTCCAGATACACCTCAGAGACACAGCCAGAAGCAATGCTTTACCAGCTATCTGGACATCCCTGTGCTCAGTCAAGTTGATATATAAAATATTGCACTAATCATGTTGAAGTTTAAAGAATGTTATACTAGACTTACTGGCATTGAAGTCCAAGTCTGACACTTCCATTAATTAGTTGTGCAGTCTTGTGTAACTTACCTTGCCCATCTGAGTATTAATGGTCATAGTTCACAGTGGAGGTAATATGTGCACTTCCTCTATCAAATTATTAAGCCTTTACCCCTACTTTTACCTGAAATATACGAGCACTTAGTGTGCACTAAATATTGGATTTAAAACTTTCTGTATTATTTCATTTACTGACAACAATCCTATGAGACAGAATATTACTAAGTTTATTTTACAAATGAGGAAACTAAAATTGACACATCTAAGTTGATTTTCCCCAAGTTAGATTATTAAGAGATGATTCTGGGTTCAGACTCTGAGTTTTCCTAGACTCTGAGCCTGAGTTTCTAACCTCAATTATTATGTGCTAGTGAAGTAATACTTGTGACTATTATTTTCCATAAAACAGATTGAATTTTTATCTAATAATAAGTGAAGAATTAGATTATCTAATAATGAATGAAGAATTAGATTTTTATCTAATTCTGACTTCAGCCTAGTCTTGATAAATTGAAAATGTACAGAAAAATTATATCTATTTACTTAACATGAGCATCTCATTTCAAATTCCAATTATCAAGGAAGACAGATAAAGATATAAACAGAATAGTGAAGAGAATCCAGGTTTTTAAAAAGGAAAGAGGGGAAAAGCAGAGAAATCGCTTAATAAATTAACAATGTACATTTCATGTAAGTGGAAACCAATCATAGGGTTTTCTAGCTAAAATTCATTAGATAAATTTTTATTGAAGTCTCATAATATTAAACTTCTCTGCACTCAGTAACATCATAGGTTTAGCATTAATTAAAGTATGTTAAATATAGCCAGCCTTATTTAGCAGGAAAATGAAATACAGAAGTTATATCAACAGTTATTTTGAACACTGAGATCTTTCAAGCAAGATGTAGCATGTTTTTGAAAGTTTGGAAGATAAGTCACTTATTTGTATGTGAGATCACAAAACTGTTCAAATCAACACATGATTATATTTCTGCTTTACAAGAAAATGAGCTGCCTTTTACCTTCAACTACTCGCTCCTGGGCTCTAGCAAAGAAGATAAAGCTTTTGTAACAGAAAGAATCTGGGAAACTGTGTAAGAGTCATGACAATGTGAAACACAAGCTTGAAGACACTATATGGGAAAAGGAATCCTTTGTATGTATCTTTACTTCTTACAATCCAGAATGCATGTTAACGTGATAGGCTTTGAGCAGTCACTTATATAGTTTATTCTTATATAGTTTTGACCACATGATGCTTCATGTAGGTGGGAAAGATTCCAGAGAGCATTTTATGAGAATTTTGTGTTAGGAAACAGTAATTACATTGCAAAAGTGAAGGAAATACACTTTCTAAAAATAAGAAAACAAATGTGGGGCCAAATTAACAGTGTTTCAAGTGTCTGAAGTAAAAATATTGTAGAATATGCTGCTTTGCATCTCTGGAGAAGAGAAAAAATGTGAGTAGGTTTCAAAGCAACAAAGCAGAAATTGTTATAAATGGAAAAGAGCAAATCTTTCCAGTTACACAATGAAATGGTTAATGTTACTAGGCAAAATCCAGATTTTTAGAGGATACCAGAGATAGTTTATATATGACAGTAGGGCCAGAAACTAAACAAGAGAATCTCAGAAGACTCTATCTAGTCCAATAATTGTTTATTATCTATATTTAATGGTTTTCTATTTTGATCCAAAAAAATTTAAATTTCAAAATAGGCATCCCTATTACAGAACTAAGATAAAGTTAAAAAAAAGTTAAAAAAAACCAGCATAATTAAAGTGTTTTGAGCATGACTTTGTGGAAATAAGTGAAGGACACCCAAATAAGAACATGGAGTGTTTTGTTAGAATTTTCTATAGCAGGTTAATCAGTTGCCATCAGTCACATTTGATGGAGACTCAAAGGCAGGCAAAAGAGAGGAAAGCTATATGGTGGGAAAGGGAAAGCTTTCAGTGTGTCCTGATTGGAGGTTTTTGGCCTGAGGAAGCTTTAGACAGGCTGAAATGTTCCCCGTCTGCTGTTCAATACACCATGGAAGGCATGGATGAAGTAGGGGGTTGTTGAAGGCTCAGAGATCTTTGTGACTTGAATGGGATGTGACCACCCAGCTAGTGAGATAAATTTGAATCTGGATAAGCTCTGAAGGGCATACAGAATCTCCTGACATAGTAGATTTTGGTTTTGACAGAAATGAAATCAAAGATATCTCTAGGGTTTTAGTTTGAGAAATGAGAAGCACAGAGCTGAAAGTGATGAAGATGGGAAAGGTGGGTGGAGCAGGATGGGCAGGGAGGGAAATGAAGGGATCAACTTCAGACACACTTAGGTTTGAAAGGTCACACATTGCCATGTAGAGGTCAAGAAGGTAGCTACGTATAAAAATAAAGTGTTCAGGAAGGGATCAGCAAGAGAGATTGAATGATGAGCTGGTGATGAGTATTCAGGAATCCTTCTTGCTTCCTCCAGATTGGATGCAGAACTGACAAAGTCTCAGACACGTCATCCTTCAGTGTAGTTGTCTGTGTTGCTTCAGTACAAAAAATGAGGATGCTGAGGTCACATAGTCCCTGGGTTGCATGACTGTTGGTGCCTGTGACAGCTATCTAAGTTTTCAAGGGGAAGAATGACAAGATGATAAAAATAAAGATAGAAACAGAGAGCTGGGGTCAGGAGCCCTTCCTCCAGATGAGAGGAAGAGACTGTTCAATTACCTCAGTGTATTTATTTATACACTTATCATACCATGGCCCTTTGATTAACTAGCTCACTTCTTATGCCCCAAGTTCTCAGGGCTGGAACACCTCTTTACCTCTAGCACCCTTGGGGCGTTTTTCAGTTGCTCTGTGTCCTTGGGGCACGTTTGTCTGGGACTTGTTCTTTCAGCTCTTCAAGTGTGAACAAATCACTAGCTTAGCAGCTCCCAACGCATGACTGGCAAGCGTTGTCTTCATCTGCTCAGGCTGCCATAGCAGTCCACAGGCTGGATGGTTCAAACCACAAAGATTTATTTTGTCATGGTTCTGGAGGCTAGAAGTCCAAGACGTGGCTGTCCATGTCTGTTTTCTCTGGGTCCTCTCTACTTGCCTTGCAGGTGTGCCTTCTTGCTGTGTCCTGGTGAACAGTTTTATTCCTGTGCCCCCATGGTGCGGTCTGCTGCCTCTCCTTATGAAGACACCAGCTGGATTGGATTAGGGCTCAATTATCTCTTTAAGATCTCTCTTTTCAAATAGAATAACATTCTGAGGTGCTGGAGGTTAGGGCTTCTGCATATAAATTTGAGGGGGACATAACTCAGTCTACAACCAGAGTTGAATCTAGATTTTCCAGTTCTAACTTCATTACTATTCCCACTGCACCACAGAACCAATAAATCACATTAGCTCAAAATATCACCGACTCAGGTCTTTCCTGAACTCCTTACTTAAAAATTACAAATTCTACTCTTCCTTAGGACACTTGTCATTTCTCTTTCCTACATAACTTCATTTTTTCATTCTGTTAAAATATCATATACATTTTCATTTATTTTGCATGTTGTCTTGCTTACCCCATCAATATGTAATCCACGAGAATGGGGACTTTTCGGTTCTATCTACTACCTATTTCTGGGATACACAGAACCTCACATATCATGGTGTTCAATAAATATTTTCAATTTCAAGAATAGATGTGTACATGCATAAATAAATCTCAATAAAATATTTTACCCCACTTGGATGTGAGACTAGATAAGCATTCACTTAGCAAACCTGGAATAAAGTTATACACATTCTGAAAACAGGACCTCCATCTGCCCTGTCATATAAATAATCCACACAGGAGAACATGCCACAGTGACAACCCAGAACCAAAGTGTTTTTGTTCCTTTGCTGCTTTTTTTCCTGTGTAATATTTGGCTTTCAAGACTACTGAGTCTTCCAGGTCCAAATTTATATTCCTCGTATCTCAGCAGAGCAGCCATCAAGCATGTGATGTCACTAAACAAAAGCCATAGAGAAACAGTTGCTAAGTTAGCAGGAGTCTATCCAACTCTGGAACCCTGACTGCAAAATATTCTTTGAGAATGACAACCTTTGGTCTTGTGTGGGAGTATGCACATTTATATCTGCCGCTCTTGAGTGAGATATCTGCCACTCTTGAGGGGGATTATTTTGGTCTGAGAAGAAGAGACTTTTTTTAAATGCAATACTCAAATGACATGTATCTTCTGATAATCCATCCTGTGGTGTGGACTGTGAAATGGTAGGAAGAGAGAAGAGGGCTTAAGTTAGCACAGCAAAGGCAAGGCAGAAAAAAACAAAACAAAACAGGAGAGCGTGTTGGAGCACTTTCGAAGGAGCAGAGCTATATTGTCCATAAATTAGCATTTCTTGCTTCCCTTCTGGATTAGTCTCCTGTGGCTGCCAGAACAAAATGCCACACCGTTTTTCCCTGAAACAGCAGAAAGCTGCTATTTCCAGGAGAGGAGGCTGGATGTATAAAATCAAGATGTCAGCAAGACCACACTTCTTCAGTAACCTAGAAGGGAATCTTTTCTTGCCTCTTTCTAGCTTCTGGGGGATTGCTCACAATTTTTGTCATTCTTTAACTTCAGGCTGCATAAATTCAGTCTCCGCCTTTGTTACCACATCACATTTTTCCTGTGTGTCTCTGTTCACAGGTCATCTTTTTATAATGGCATCAGTCATGTTGCAGTAGGGACCCATCCTGCCCCAGCAAGACTAATGACATCTCCAGTAACTCTAACTCCACATAGGGTCACATTCCAGGGTAATAAGGATTAGCATTTCAACAAATCTTTCTTAAGGGGCAAAATGTAATTTACCATTTAGTGCCTTCTTAAACATAGAAGAGAGAAACTTAGAAGTGCTTAATCAAGTGGTTTTTAAAGTTCTTTATATAGAATTAAAAAAAATAGCCTTTGAAAAATCTTGCATGGAGCCTCAGTGTAAAAGGACTTACCTCTTGGGATTTTTGGAGGCATATAAGGTTGTCAGTATTATTATCTATAATAGGGATGGAGACTGGAGATAAAAGGAAAAGGTTAAATAGAAAGTCAGGAATGATCTTCCGTTAATCACCTTTCTGCCACTGTAAAAAAAAAAACTGAGATAATAAACTTACAGAGAGGAAAAGTTTACTTTGGCTCCTGATTTGAGAGGTTTCAGTCCATGAGATGGTAGACACATCACATTTAGCCCTCTGGCAGGAGTGCCAGAAAACATTGCAAAACTGTATGATGGAATAAAAATGTTTAACTTTTGGTGAGGAAACAAAGTAGACCAAAGAGGGTAGTGGGGTCCCACAATCCTCTTGAACGGCACACTCCCAACACCTTGAAAACCTCCTGCTATGCCCTGCCTCTTAAAGTTACTCCCACCTCCTAATGGTGCCACTCTGGGGACCAAATCTTGGAGAAACACTCAATATCCAAACCATATCAGATTCCCTGATGAAAATGTGCTATGAAATGAGGATGATACATGCTGCTAGCCCTAATTTAGTTCCAACAGGCAAGGACAAATGGAAAAAATATAATCAAATTAAACAAAAATTGGACCATCCCACTTAAAGATTGGGACAGGGGAATTTTTAGAGTGATCTCACCAACTGGAGTATCCTCTATCTCCTCAACCACCCTAGAGGTGATTTCACATCTGCTTAATTCAGTTCCATTCACTCCAACAGTTAAGAGAACTGATACTCAAAATAAATGAGATTTGCCCAAAGCTCTTCAGACATTCACAGACATACAACCTAAGTGTTTTCTCGCATAGTATTCCTGAGCTCTGAGACTAGGTGGGGAGCCAAGGAGAGATACTAACATGGATGAAAGATCCCCACCCTGCACGCACAGAAAGGTAGCTCTTCTTTTTGTACAACTCAGTTCAGTTGTTCAATCCATGTCTTGTCTAGTCCCCCATACCTGAGTTGTTCCTATTTGCCAGGCAGAGGAGGAGAATAGCTTGCAAAAGACAGATGTTAAGATGTTGTCATTCACCTTGTTTTGTGCTGAAACAGCTACATGTTTCAGAGGTATCAGTTTGTGGTTGTTTTTGAATCCTAGTCCTGGCCCTTTCAGCTAGTTCCATGACCATTCAGAAATAAGAGAAATATTTGGCTTTTGCTTGAGACTAGTGGAACCCTAAGAAAATCTCTGGTGATGCCTTGGGTCACGTACTTGGGTATCCCCATAGTGAACTTGACTTTAAAACTCCCTCATGGAATAACTCTGAGTGAGAGTACAGAGTGACCTAATCCCATACAACCAGAGAGAAAGAAACTGGAAAAGGCACCTCTACTATCATCATTTTTCCACGTCTACTGTTTGTGGTATCAATTCTGCAGGAATATGAAGCTCAAAACCTCCTTCCAGCACTTTCCCGGTGCACTGTTCTCTGACCAATGGAACAAACACTTTCCAGTCTTGATTAGACAATGCCAGAGGATCAAAGGGGAGCTACCAAGAATGAAAGGCACATGGGTTGATGTTTTAAAACATGACCCCCCGTAAGAGGAACATAATTAATAACTCACAACTGCAAACCCAAAAACAATTTCCAAATTGCATTCTCTATAAAAAAAAGCTTTTTAATTGAAAGAAATTTTTCAGAAAGCTGATGACCTTGTTTCTCACTCAAATTAAGTAAGACTATGAGTATAAAACTTCCAGCACAGTTCCTAGAATTGGGGATTATTTGGTAAATGTTCATAAGTACTTCTCTTAGAATTATTATTTTGCCAGGTAGTCAGTATCAATAACTGGATTATTTGTAATTTTCCTGCCCAACAGTCTACAATCCAGCTTTGAACTCCTCTATATGGAAGGTGACATCTCTTGCACTCTAAAATCTTTTGAAATCATTCTTTCTTATTTTTGTCAAGGAAAATGCCTCCAAAATAACTCAAAATCATAGATAGAACCCCCCCCCCGCACACACACACACACACACACACACACACATACACATACATATATTGCAACTATGGTAAAGTCCTTGAAAGTGCAATAATGAACTAAAAATCAACTTTCAGTATGTTAATTAGGGGAAACCCTAGGAAACATAAGAGGGCAACATTCTCCCCTTTCAAACACATTGTACAGTGATGATATTTTTGATTTATTTTGTCATTCAATTTCCCTTCCATCTCTTGGCCTGAAGCCTCAGAAACTTCCAGCCTCTTGACCAGACAATCAGAATTCTTTCTTTGCCCATTATTTTTCTGTTGGCAGGATTCACATCATAACAGCCTGATGAAAATGTGCTTTCTCCGGTGGCTCCTTGCAGGCTCTGGGAAATCGCCAAAGGGGTCTGGGCAGCTTCTATCAAAGGAGAGATCTAGAGGAAAGTTCAGCTAGGTTTGGGAAATCAGACTTGGGTGGTTTCTCCTCATTGTATATGCGCTCTCAGTAAGTGGGAAGGCACTCTTCAAAGTTGGACTCTTCAAAGATTTCCCAGTGCTGGAGGGTGTGCTTCCAAGACTCAGGATTCCTGCTGAGATTCCTCTTCTGAAAGGTCACAGAACCAGAAAACTTGTTTCCTTTTAAGATGCCACCCTAGAGAGAGATTTTTATCACATTAGACTAGTTCCTGCTGTTCGGGAAGCACCAGCTTGAAAAAGAGGCTTCTCTTTTGCATGCTGCCTTCGGGAATGTTCCCCATTTTTTCCCTCAGTGGGCCCTCATTCTACCAATTTATGCCAATAATGCAGTCAGATTTGTTTTTTTGATATTTACCTATTCAAATTTCTGCTGTGAACTGGAATAATTAATGAGCCCCACATTGTCAAAACAAAGTAACACAAGGAGTGTACAATAGTCTCCCCTCATCTGCAGTTTTGTTTTTTGCTATTTTAGTTACTGAAGGCCAATTGCACTCAGAAAATATTAAATGGAAACCTCCAAAAATAAACAGCTGATACGTTTTAAACTGGGTATCATTCTGAGCAGCCTGGTGAAAACTCCAGCCCTCCTGCTCTATCCTGGCCAAGGCATGAGTCATCCCTGTGTCCAGTGTATCAATCCTGTGTCTTTAGCATCCACCTTCACTATCATATCTACTGTTGTGGTATTAGTGCCCACACTGTTATGTTAAGTAATCCATACTTGTATTTGACTTATAAGTGTGTTGTTTTTTGATACTGAGGATTGAATCCAGAATTTTCACAGTGAGCTACATTCCAACTCTTTTAATTTATATTAAAAATTTTTTTGAGACAGTTTATCTCACTAGTTACTCATATGGGTTCAAATTTGTAATCTTCTTGCCTCAAGCATCCCAGAGCCTAAGTGTCTTAGTCACTTTGTTCATTGCTGAGACATAGTATCCACCAACCACAACTGAAAGGTGGAAAGGTTTTTTTGGCTCACAATGTGTAAAAGTTTCAGTGGGCAATCAGCTGACTCCTGGGCAGGTTGGTTGATAGAGGGACAAGGCAAAAGAAAAACCGTTACCTCACTGCAGATAGGAATCAGAGAGCATCAAGGGAATAGCTGGGAAAGGAGATAAACCCTTTCTAGGGACCCACCTTATCTGACCAAGCTCTACCTCCTAGCAGCAAGTCTGCCTTAACACCCTGGTAATCCAGTCACCTTCCCAAAGCCCTGCATGAGGCTTTTAGGGGACATCCGCACATAAACCATAATAAAGGAATTCCAGGTGTGTGCCACTGCACCTGGCCTGGTGACCTTTAATAAGCCAGCAATGTTGGCAACTCAGGTATGCCAAAAAAAAAGCCATAAAATGCTTCTTTTAAGTGAAAATATGAACATTCTTAATAAAGAAAAAATAATCATATGCTGGGATTTCTAAGACCTATCATTAAAAAAATAGCCTATGTAGATCTGTTACTTCGAGGATTTCAGGTATCCACTGAGAGTCTTGGAACATACACAGGGATAAAGAAAGACTATTGTATAACAGTTTTTGGCATTGGTTTGATTTGTCTCCCTACCTGTCTGGTGTTCCTGGTGACATTAGAATGTTTCCAGTTGCTTCCCAGTGAATAGTCATTCAAACATTTAGTAAGTACTGTTAAGCATTTTCCATGTGGCAAGATGATCCTTAGCACCACGTTTAAATGACAGAAAATTGAAAGATTAAATTTGGCACTCTTGAACTAGGCCCTTGTTAGCAGTCTAATTTACTGCTGCTAACTAATTCCCAAGGCTTTCTATGAATCGTGCATTCTTATGTTTTCCAAACCAGGATCTGCTTTTGTCCATGATTCAGATAATGATAGTGTTCATCAATACTCCTGTCCTTACTGTGACACAGAAGCAGGCTTCCTTCCCAAAGAGATAGAAAAGGAGTCTGATTTATCAACTTGATTTAAGTAATTTCTTTTCGATATTTTGTCTTTGAATTTAACATGGATGGAGATGTGTGAGTGCTACTGTGCTGATTTGTCAGCTTTGATTTTGTCAGACGGAAAATGAATAAAATCACAGAGTCATAAAAATATGAAGCAGAGTTGCTATGCATGAAATTACCAGACCCTTCTGCAGGCCTAAGGGTAACTGTGTGAACCACAGGCTTTGCCATGATTATTGAGAAAACCACTGGTGTACTAGAAAGGCACAAAACAAAAGTTCAAATCTTGAATGCTAATCTGCAGTTCTTTAATAATGAGTGCTAGTGCAACTTTCCTGCACCTGTTTGAGCTATGATAGATCTGATTCTGAGTAAAGGAAGGGTAGTTTATGAATCCTGGGTGATAAGATTGTATATAAATCAATAGCATAGGTTCTAGTCGTTTGGCTAACATTGGAAAATTATTTTACTTCCCAGTTTCAACTTTCTCATCTATAATACATTGTCAATGATTGACCACAAAAATTTTTGTGAATATTTTGTGAAATAATAATGGAATTGCTAGAATAGCTCCTGTTATGTGCCAAATCCCTAGTGAATTTTAGTTGTTTTTTTAAATTTTTTATTTAAAGGGATAAAACAGAAAAAGGAGAGAAATATTACAGAATTTCAAAAAAAAACATAAACAGTAACAAATCACTAGTTGATAAATTACATATTGCTCTTTTAGAAATAGTTGTTCAAGTTACAAAATTAAAGTACACAAAATAGACACTCAAGCAGTGAGACTGCAAACAGACCTGTTCAACAATCAAACAAGAACTAAGAAGTATGGGTAACAATCCTGCACACATAAATATACATGCAGTTATATCTTTTATAGCATTTCCCATTTTCCTTTTTTTATAATAGCAATTATACATTTTTTTTATTTAAAGAGAAAAAAACAGGAAAAAGGTAGAAATATTACAGAATTTCAACAAAAGAAGATAAACAGTAAGAAATCACTAGTGAATTTTAGTTATGTGACAAATGTTTAAGACTGTTCACCACGTATTTCTCTTTTCTTTGAAACAAAGTCCAGTTGAGTTTCTTAGCTTCCTGTGGTTGGAGAAACAATATGACTACTTTAAGTCAATGGCTCATGTGACATTGTAAGTAAAAGACTAACTTTCAGACAGAGCTCTTAATTGCTAGTATGAGATTTTCCAGAATTTTCTTTTTTCTTCTGCCATATAATGTTCCATTTAGACACAATTTCCCAAGCCTAGGTACTGGAATTAGAATGACAAAGCTGAGCTAGTAACTGAATAGTGATACACATATAACAATAAAAACAAACCCTTCTTATTTGAAGCAATTGAGATTTTGCAGATCTTGACTAATGAAATTCTAATTATGATCATGTACTAGAGATAGAGACAAAAACAAACTTTATTATAAATATGGTAGCACATATATCAAGATATAATTCATACAACAAACAATTCATCCCAAGTGTAGAATTCAATGTTTAATATATTTTTAGATGTTTGCAATGATCACCAAAATCAATTTTAGATGATTTTCATCACCTTGAAGAGAAATGCACATCCATTAGTCATTACCACCCATTTCCCTCCAACACACAACCCAGTAACAACCAATCTCATTTCTATCTACAGATTTCTATGCTGTGAATATTTTATATGGATAAAATTATAAAAATTTAATTATTTATATATTTTTTCATTTAAAATGATATTTTAAGATTCATCATTGTCAAACCATATGTCATTACTTTATTTATTCCTATGGCTGAAAAGTACTGTATTTTGTGGACATAACACATTTTTGTGTATTCATTCATTGGCAGGTTTTTGTTTTGTGCCTACATTTTAGCTATTATGAATGATGATGTTGTAAATATTCATGTGCAAGTTTTTATGTGAGAAAATGTTTTCATTTCACTTTAGGGGATACCTAGGAGTTGAAATGCTGATTCATGTAGTAACTCTATGTCCAAACATTAGAGGAACTGTAATGTTGTACACTTGTACATTTTCACCATTTTAAGGTCTCACCACTGTTTTGCATATACACTAGCAATGCATGAGAGTCATAACTTCTCTCCATTCTTACTTATTTTTATTATCTGATTTTTAAAAAAAATTTAGCCATGAAAGTGAATGGGTAGTGGTGTCACACTTTTGTAGGGTGGGTGAATGTGGATTAACTGTGTAATAGTGAAGTTAAGAGTGAAAAACAAAAGCCAAACACTAGGAATGAGTGACAGTAATCAATAGGATTGTAGCCTGGATAAAATATATAGGGACAGAAATAAGGCAGATTTGCTGCTGGTGGTTGCTGCCTTCTGCCTTCCATACCTTACCATGAACTGTTTCTCCTCTTTGATGCCACCCCTCTGTTATGCCACCCTGCCTTGGAGGAAACCAACTATGGACTGAAACCTCCATAAACTGTGATTCTGAAATAACCATTTTCTTCTTTAACTAGTGGGTGTTGAGTATTTTGTCTCAGCAATCAAAAAAGTAACTAAAACATGTTTTAGTGCCAGAGAAGTGGGATTGTTGCTATAACACTACCTTTCCATGTGATTTGGAAGACTTTGCAACTGGCTTGCAGAAAGACTTTGGGAAGATTTGCAGATGCTGGATGAAGAAGCAGCCCTAGAATGTTGTGTACTAAACTTGATGGAAGAGTCTGGTCAGAGTTAAAAAGACCAGAATGCTAATATAAATGCAGCAAGTAAAGACTGGCTCAGGAAATTTCAGTTAATTACAAGGACTGCTTTGGCATTTGAAGTCCAGATCATGTCTGTTAAGCTGTGGCAGAAAATTTGTCTGAATTTTTCTCAAGACTTTTCCTGAATCTGAGATTAAGGTGGTAGACTAATTTTACAGAAGAAATTTCAAGGCATTCTAATGTTGAGGTGGTGACATGGACTATTGGTAGATTTTAGCCAGATCTATAAGTAAAGAGTCCAGCAGATTGATGACTTAAAATGTTTTGAGTTTGACCAGAAAGGAAGCTCTCATAGCAAAGAAGGAGCATAGGAGGACATAGTTGCTAAGAAGGAAAAACACAATAAAAAAGATCATTTTATCACATTACAAGAACCAGCAGGATTCTATACTGTGCAGCCTCAAAGGTGAAGGACTTTCAAAGAAAGAGGCCCAGAGTACCATGTTCCAGAATGGCAGTGGCCAAGAGATTTTTTTTCTCAAGATTAGGTACTTAGCACCAAGCAATCTAAGCACTTGATGCCTACAACCAAGCAAGAAAGAAGCTTTGCTACTGTTCCACCTGTCTGCACACCTTGGCATCATCCGTGTGGTGCTGGTTTTAGTTGCATGCAGAATGAAAGAGTTGTGGGGTCAGGAAGGCTTCCACACAGATTTCAGGTGAAAGCTTGAGAGAACAGGCAATATTCTCCAGGAGAGGGCAGTGCATAAAGCTGTAAGTGTGAAGCCTAAGATTCAGTGGAGAACCCGAAGGATGGAGAATCCAGGAATATGGATTGTTGGCAAAACTGCAAGGAGTGAGCAAAGTGAACCCAAGAGAGAAGCCAGGAGAACTACAATCACTGGCTATGTAGTAGGGGCAGAACCACCCAAGTCCTTTGGAGTTCACAATTTGTCACAGATTAACCTGGATGTTGGACATGGAACTATAGTACATAATGTTTACTCTGCCAGATTTCATACTTGCTTTGATTCAATTGCTTTCTTTTTATGTATTTCCTTTTGAATAGAAATGTTTATCCTGCGCCCTTGTATTTTGAAAAAGCCTAACTTTACATTTGTGCAAGAATTTGAGCTAAGGGTTTAAAATCTCAGAAGAGACTTTGGAATTAGACTTTTAAACATTTTGAAACTGTTAAGACTTTGGCAACTATTAGAGATGAACTAAATGGCTTTTGCATAAAGGGGTACACATGACTCTTTCAAAGGCCAGAAGCAGAATCTTATGGCTTTTGTCTAGATGTCCTCTTAAAGGGAAATTTTGAAGATAGCTGGATTAGTTTGTGTAATTGTAGATTAAGGATGTGATACTGGGATTAAGGGTATGGAAAATGGAAGCTCTTCTGTGGGTACTAGTTGTATTAATCAATAGGCTTGTAGCCTGGATAGAATATAAAGGATAAAAAGTAGACAGGTTGCTGCTGCTGTTGCTGCTTGCTGCTTGATGCCTTCTGCCTTCTGCCTGCCACATCATGAACTATTTCTCCTTGGCATTGACACTCTGCTATACCCACCCTGCCTTGGAGTTGGCCAACTACAAACTGATACCTCCGTAAAATGTGAGTTGAAATAAACTTTCCCTCCTTTAACTTGTTGATGTTGGGTATTTTGTCTCAGCAATCAAAAAACTAAGACAGTCAACATAAATTAGTTTGAAAGATTGATCAGTGGGTACTATTGTAGTTAAGAATAAGTTCCCCTGTTCAGTTTCATAGCAAGGTGACTGCAGGTTAACAATAGCATACTACATATTTCAAAAAGCTAGCAAGAAGTAGCATAAAATGATAAATAAGGTAATAGATATGCTTATTGTGTTTAAAGCATGAAATTATGTGTACATGCATGAAAACATCACATTACCCCATAAATATGTATACTTTAATATATGTCACTTAGTTTTAAAATTAAAAATATGTAAATTGGTATAATTGTTTTATAATTCTATATAAATAAAGGCAAATACTCGCTTTTCTCTTTTTTTCATTATGCTAAATATATATAATATAAAATTTCCATACAAAATTCAATGGTATCAAATACCTTCACACTGCTCTGCAAACATTACTACTAGGTATCACTAGAATGCTTTTCACCTTCTCTAATTTAAATTCTGTAACTATTAAATAACTATTAAAGATTCACTTCTGATTTCCTCTTTCCCTTCAGACTTTGGCAACTTCCATTCTGTTTTCAATTTCTATGAATTTGACTATTCTAGGAACCTCACAAAATCATATTGTGTTTGTCCTTTTGCAACGGGCTTATTTTTTTTAGCATAATGTCTTCATGATTCATCCAGTTTATAAGGTGCATCATAACTTCATTCCTTCTTAAAACTGAATAATGTTCATGTGTGGTGTGTATTGTGTAAATGTTTGTGTGTGTGTGTTTAAATTTTGTGGTTTGGCTAATAATGCTGCCATGAACATATGATATAAAAATATGTATTCAATTCCTGCTTTCAATTCTTATAAATATGAAGCCAGAGGAAGAATTTCTAGATCAAATGATGAGTGCATGTTTAAATTTGAGAACACCGTACCAATTTTTAAGGAAGCTCCAAACTTTTTACATCCAGCCAGCAATACAAGGGTTCCAATTTTGTTCACATCTTTGCCAATATTTGTATTTTTCAGCGTTTTTTATTGTGTGTTTATTTTAAGCAGGAGCAATCTTAACTGATATGAAAATGTCATTTTAGATTTGCTTTTTCACTACAGTTAGTGACATGTTTTAGCATAGCACCCCTACTGAATACCTGGTGAGATCCTCTGCATTCTCCAAAAAACTCTGTGTGCAGCTTTCTAGTCTGTAGTATTCTCTTCAGTCTAACAACTTTGGTCTCCCCAGACTCAGCCGTGGCTCTGCAACTCGAAGAATCCACCACCTTCCACCTCAGTTCTCTCTTCTTTGTGTTGTTGCCTGAAAACTCCCTCAAGTCAGTAAACAACTTCAGTTACAGGGCTCATCATAGATTTTTTCAGTCTTTTGGAGATTATTGTCTTCCATTCCTAATGTTCAGTGTATTGAAAACCACTAATTCATATACTCTGTCCAGTTTTTCTGTTGTTTTCAGCAGAGAAGATAAATCTAATTCTTAGCACTTTACTCATATTGACTAGACATCCTCTCTTGATCTATATTTTTAAAAATTTTTTTGATAAACCAAAACATGCAGTGACCATAGCAGCAGACCAAAAAAAATTTGCATTCTCTTTCTAAACAGAAAGTTACAGAAGGATTCAACATAATATTACCTTAATAAAAACAATGGCAATGTTTTCTCTTTTTCACCAAGATATTCAAAAGTTTATAATATTTAATACTGCCTTTAATGCTGTATAAAAAGCCAAAAAGCACAAAACTGTCTTGTTCATCTTTATACAATATTTTGTTACCACAGAGAAGGTATAAATACTCTCCCTTACCATGCATGCCCAAACTCCTGACCTGCCCCTGGAGACCTCCTCCCAGCAAGCCACCACCCTTGAAATTTATAAATAAGTTTGTTGATAGAAAATCACTAACCTGCTCTGCCCAGATGGTAGTGTTAGTCTGAGGACCACTGAATACTGGGATTTTCTCCAATTTGTCACAATTAAACACCTGTGCTAAATAAGTTACATGGTTCCACTGTTGATTTAAAGCCACGAAATGGTAACTGTCAAAATCCCCTTTAATTGAACGGGGTAAGTGGTGCGATGGCCTTCCAGATGTGGTTTAAATATGTATGACAGTGAGGGCTGGGAAACCCTCTGCAGGCATTGTAGCCTTTGGTGAATCTTCCTGCCTCTGTCCTCCAGGCTGCTTCTCTGACAGAGGTGACTCTGTGTTTAAAATTAAATAGTGAGATTCTGTGTACCTGCTTGTCAAATATTTGTTTTCACACTGTGGTAAAGCCACCATATATTGTGCTGAAGAAGGCAAGGATTTGCACACAGCATTGCATATGGGTTACAAGCCTGGGCTAGGACATTACACTGGCCCAGATTCAAATCTCAGCCCTATCATTTGCCAGCTATGTGACCCTGGGCATGTTAGTTAAGTACTCTGGCCTTCAACTACCCAGTGCTGCCTGTAAAAAGAATAAATGCAGCACTTTTCTGGGAACAAGATGTAATAATGGGCACAAAAAGAGTTGAACTGAATACCTGGCAACAGTAAGTGCTCAGTAACGATGACAGTCTAACATGTAATAAACCTGTAATGATGAAAATAAGTTCTGCCTCATTTTGATCACTTTTCATAATGATTTCCAACATTAATATTAAATTCCATAATATTAAATTATGGAATATTAAATTACATTCATAATTAATATTCCAACATTAAATTTAGAGTCTGGCCACCCATGTTTTACATATCACCTTACTTTTTTCAGACAAATGTCCCAAATCAATGTCCACAGGAAAGTTACAAATAGTTTTTAAACATTAGAAGCAACACACAAAAAAATTCTTATGAAATCTAATTTTTCAATAAAAATTCAGATTTTCTGACTTTTCAAAATATCTAAGATATCTTTAAATAATGGATACACAACTCCAGTATTGCAATAATGGAGAAAAAAACCCAATTGCAACATGAAACAAGGAAGTTTTCTCCAATTCACTATGTGCCCCAACAATTCATTCACCTCCATAGTATCAATTTGATTATCAACTAGGATGGCAACTATCCTGTTTGTTCCCCTTCCCTATCAGTCTGTGGCTCTGTTTAAGGCTGCTCATTCTTCCTAAGTGATAAGCAATATGGACACAATGAATTTAGAATGCAGTCAAAGTCAGACAGTAGAAATTCTACATATTATTTTCTGTGTTCAAGAAAACAATGAAATTACTTAGGAAGTAGTACTGGGCAGCCTGCTTCTTTGTTGAGTGGACATTGATTGTAAAGTGTCAACACAAATTTTCCCTTTTGTTTTTCTTGAATAAAATTTCTACATGAGCCAACCTCATTGCTAAGCCAAGTATAGACTCCAGATATCCTTTTAAGTATAGTATGTTGATGTGAAAAACTGGAAAAGCTCTGTGCAGATTTTGGATACCATCATCAAAGAGGCATATTCCTCTTCTGATATTTTTTCTTGAGATGAAAATATAAGCACGATAGCTAGAATTAGAACCATGAAGCTGAAGGTATCACTTGAAGATGACAGAAGAATAAATTAAATGCATATTTTCATGTTCTTTGTGCCTCCTTGCCTGTCATGGACTATCTATATTTACATCAGAGAAGTTTTTAAGTCAATAATGTTTATGCCACCATTATTGAGGGATGTTACTTGTAGATAGACTTTATCCAAAACTGTTGCACAAATCGAAAAATCTCTTAATTCAAAAATCTGAAATTTGAAATACTCTGAAATCTAAAACAATTTGGGTGTCAAGTCAGCTCTTAAAATTTTTCAGATTCTGACAAATATGAAAATTTGGATTACAATCTCAACAGATAGTCTATGCCAATATTACAAAAACTAACAACATTCAAGATCTGAACAATTCTGGTTCCAACTATTTTAGATAGAAATACTCAATCTGTATTACATTGCTAACCAAAATGTTAGTAATTGCATCATGTATAGAATGCAGATTTAATACCTCAGAAACTTCATAGTTCACAAACATTAACTGTGTCTTATTTGGGGTTTCTCCATATTAAAATATTTATAGTCTAAAATATTTACTGCAGCTCATTACATCCTTTCTATATACATTCAACTTCGTTGTATTTCAGTGTTATGTATTAGTTTGACTTTTGTTAAAGTTTTGACATAATTTACATACCATACAATTCCTTCATCTAAAGTTCAGCATTCAAAAGTATTCAATATATTCATAATTTCATCATTTCAATTGATTCTACAAGTCACTTCCTCTTGTATTCCGCTGGCTCAGTAAAGTCTGATACCCTTGGACAGTTAAGTTTTCTGTAGGGAGATACAGATACTTTGGAAAAACCATGCATATAACACCATTGTTAAGTATATATAAGGGGCCATGATAGTCATAAAACATGTGATAGAAGAGGTGGGATTGAGGAACAAGAAAAGATGGCCCATCAGTGAGCAACAAAATACAGAGAAACAACTCATACGCCAGAATAAAACACCCTACAGAGACCCAGACAGAGGGAGATGGATCCTCTCGACACAGTAAGAAATTAAAACATAAAAAAGCTTGTCAAATACGTTGGGACTACAACTGGAACATCTAAAAATTATGAGACACAGTGTTTTTGATGCGACCTGCCAAGTTTGCACCGGCCTGAATTTGCACCAGCCTGAATCTGCCACGGCCAGCAGAGCCACCCAAACTTATTCACACTGCCACTCATGTGAAGCACAGCAGCGCTGAAGTCGGGGGTTGGTGAGCCCAACAGAGAGTGGAGCTGGCAAAGGGACCTTCATTAATCCACTGTCAGTGCTGGGATTGGGACACCCCCAGCCACGGGAAGGACATGATCAAATGGGCGACATGTTGGAATCTGGCAGGAGGAGCCTGAACTGGGAGTGACAGTGACTTCAGTTGGTTCCTCCCTCCCCAAAGCAGATTCCTGTGATTTGCTTGGACTGGGCTGCGCCCCTGGCGGGGACCCAATGAGCCTTCCTAAATCAATTCTCTGCATCTAGCAAGCAATAACCGGGGGGAAGGCCTCTGCAGTTTGGTTGGCCTGGTGGGGAGGGGCAGGCATAGGCAGCCGTTGCTTGAACCTCAGTGATAAGAGCAGTCAGGAGAGGGCAGAGGTCCCTCGCCAGTGTGCTTTGGAGGAAACATGGCCAACAGGGAAGGGGGCTGGGACCTGAACTGTAACCTGTGTGGAGGAAGCCAGGACCATGACAGGAGAGAGAGGCAGGAGGAGGCCCCCAGCCCAGAACCCTGAGAGCCCTGATCCAGGAGAGGGAAAAACAAGGGAGACTGAGGGCAGCAAACATACAACAGCAGGCATGGCTTCAATTGACATTAAGAGATATCTTCGGGACCTTGTAGATGAGCTCAAAACTGAAATATTAAATCAGGTAAAGCAAGATATGAGTAGAGTAATAAAAGCAATGCTCTCAGGGAGCATCTCTCAGGAAGAAGATGGAAGAAGGGAGGAACACAAAAAAAGGAGAGAAATCTTTGATAAAGAATATAAAGAAAATATAGAATACATGAAGCAGATTCAGAGACTACCAGGAAATTAAAAACTCCATTGAAAGCAGGCAAAATGCCTTAAAAGAAACTAAGGATAAAGTATCAAAACTTGAAGACAAGTTTGCAATGTGTGATCATGAAAGGAAAGATCTCTTAAAAATAACAAGGAAACAGGCAGTAACAATACAAAGGCTAGAAGATGACAAGAGAATCTACAATTTAAGAATAATAAATGTGAACAAAGAAGCAGGAATACATACAGGAGAATTACAAAGGCTATTCACGGAAATAATTAAGGAAAACTTCCCAAGCATGGGAAAAGAAAATGACATTTGGTTATGTAAGGCATACAGAACCCCAGCCACCAACAACCAAAACAGATCTACACCCAGATATATAATAATCAAGATACCAGAAATTCAATATAAAAACAGAATATTAAAAGCCATCAGAGAAAAGAAACAGATTACCTATAAAGGTAAGCCCATCAGGTTCACAGCTCACTTCTCGACACAGATCATCAAATCAAGAAGAGCTTGGAGTAAAGTATTCCAAGCCCTGAAAGAAAATAACCTCCAGCCCAGATTGATGTACCCTGCAAAAATGTCTCTAGAAATTAATGGAGAAACAAGATGCTTCCATGACAAAGAGGAACTGGGCGAGTTTGTGAACACCAATCCAACCCTACAGAGAATACTGAAGGACATTCTAGAGAGATAGAAAAAAAATACCGGGATTTTAGGAACAGTGGCAGAAAGGCCTCAATGAGTGGGGCAGGCAGTAGAATGAAAGAGAAAACTAGACAAACAAAGGCAGCAAAACAGTATAGCAGAAATGAGGCAGAGAAGGATAACTAGAATCTCTAACATAGATGGCCTTGATACACTATTGTTAATAGTGCACCAGGATTTGAAACCCACATTTCTCACACTACTCTGCTTAAATGTATTATATTCTGTTCCAGTCATTCTACCTGTACTAGATTTGCGGGTACAGAGAGCAATCCCAAAAATAACAAGATATAGTATGGTAACTATCCTTAATTTCCTATTAACTTAATCTAAAGCTCTATAAAACCTACACTGTTTTATCATGACTGATTGTAATCAAATCTGGTTTGTTAGATCTCTGTATTGTATTGATAGATTTTATTCAAAGCTGTTATGATTGATAGTATCAAGTCTGAGAGTATAGGCAACTGCACTTAAGATGACATGATTCAATAGAAAATCCACTCTGGTTTGATTATTACCTGCCTTTGAAGTTTTATACTGTCTACAATGTTTTATTTTACTAATATTGTTATGTACTGCTATATTCAATTATACTTCTATATTCAGTTATGCCTGATGATATAAGCAATTCTATTGAAGATAACAAGAAACAACACAGCAATCATTGTAGATCACCTTGTACTGTGGTTTTATATGACTTTTTGGTTTCATATTTTTTTAGGAATTTGTTTTGTTTTGTCTTACTAGGTTTTGTTTTTCGCTCTAATACAGAAAGAATAGAAATACACGTAGAGACTCATGTTGTGTGTAGCTGTTTACACTCTCACTGTTTGACTATCTACTTTGTATGTTTTAATTTTGTAACTTGAACAACTATTTCTAAGAGGACAATATGTAATTTATCAACTAGGGATTTCTTATCGTTTATCTTTTTTCTGAAATTCTGTATTATCTCTACCCTTTACGTGCTTTTTTTTTCTCTTTAAATAAATTTTTTTTTAAAAAAGGAAAAAAAAGAAGAGGTGGGATTTTAATAGATCTTAGAGTTCACTCTGAGTTAGTAAACTGAGGAAGCATTAATAGATATGATGGGATAAAAAATAAACATTTTTGTAACACAGTAAAATAAGTCTCTAAATTGAGTGATAGGTTAGGATGCAGGTGCTCTAATAGCATTTTGGAGAATTTTGAATAACAAGTTTTATTTGATTTTATATGTCACTCATAAGGACAGTAATTGAGTATGGAAATAATACAGAGCACCTATTAATTTCTTTATGAAAAACACCAAACTGTATATTTTAAATGCTGTATGTATCTTTCAATCCACTCCACAATTAGAATATCTTGATCTTATTGTGAAACCACTTGTCAAATAATAATTGTAATGCAGTTCTGCTTTCAATAAATAACTATAATACAAGGTTAAAATATAAAATAATATATAAAAGACTGGCAATGGCAAAACATGATGATTAAAATGTCCACTTATTTATGTCTTCTTAATTTCTTTTAGCAATGCTTTGTAGTTTTCGGTGTGTAAGTCTAGGGCATCCTTAATCAAATTTATTCTTAATTACTTCATTCTCTTTGATGCTGTTGTAACAGAATTGTTCATTTAAATTTCCTTTCCAGATTATTCATTACTAGTGCAACTAATTTTTGCCAAATGATGATATACCCTCAGCTATGACAAATTCATTTATTATATTGAATAGGATTGATTTTTGTGTGTGGATTCTTTAGTATTTCTTTTCTATACAGAACAATGTTATCAACAAGGGGAATAGTTTTACTTTTTCTTTTCCAATTTGGATGATTTAGTCTTTTTTAACTGCCTAATTGCTCTAGCTCCCTGATTGCTCTGACATCTAGTAGAGATTTAATCAGCAACGAAAAAATATTGTCTTATTGTGGATCTTAGGAGGAAGACTTTTGATCTTTTACAATTAAAGTAGTATTTCTAGATGTATAAAAACAAATGGAATTTTTCTCACATAACTAATAAAAATTAAAACAAACCCCGCTCAGGTTCTTGTTAAAATGTAAAGCCATCTTTGATTTCTTAGTAATAACTTAGCAGAAAATGACAAGTCAATATTGGAAAGAAAAGTAGAATCATCAGAAAGAAAGACACACAGGATCATGTGGAGGTAAGAACATTCTTTCTAAGGGGATGGGAAAAACCAAACAGCCTAGAAATATGATACAGGCAGACCTTTGACTGTTGCCTCCAAAAAAAGAACAAGCAGCTCAGAATTGGGAAGCCATAGATTAAAATAAAAAATAGAATTCCTCATTATCACTATATATAATGAGAAAATTATGAAACTAATATGATAAATCAAATAATTATTTGATTCTAGCACCCTAACAGTTCCCAGAATTGTAGTACTGAAATTTTAGAAGCAAAATAGCAGAAGATAGCAAGGAGCAACTTGTCCTTCAGACCTATTTTAGTGATGTTCATTATCTCATAATACCATACATTGTGGATTCTCTATTTATTGCTTACCATTTAATCATCAATACCAGACACTGACCACGGTTTCCTATTAATTCTTATAATAATAATGTAAGATACGGGGGCTGGGGATTTAGCTCAGCAGCATAAGCGCCTGCCTTGCAAGCATGCAATTGTGAGTTTGATCCCTGGTACCGATAAAAATAAATAAATAAATAAATAAATAAATAAATAAAATGATGTAAGATACTTACTTTTGGCTTCATTATCTATAAATGGAAATTAAAACTCAGGAAAGTTCAATGTTTTGCTCTACCTACACAGTGAGTAGATGTTAGAAATAGGGTTTTGATCTGAAATTTTTATTAAATGTGATAATTTTGGTAGATGTTGTAAAAGAGTGTTCATATAGAGTAACTAGTCATACTGTATGGTCAAGGTTGAATAGGTCATGCTCTGGTAACAAATAGCTCCTGAATTTCAGTGGTTTAAAATTTCATACATGCTTCACTATGAAGACATGATGATGGATAATCTGACTTAGATGCCTAAACTCCAGTAGTCCATAATGCCTCTCCTCTCTCTCTTTCTCTCTCTCTGTGTGTGTGTCTCTCTCTCCCTTCCTTTTTCTACCCTCCCCCTCCATGTTAATACTTTGTGCAAGAAAATTAAACATTTTTTGAGTATGGGAAAATGTAATTTGTAAACCAATACCTTTCTATTTCACTGACATTTTAAAGAATAGAGAACTATATGAAAGCACTTTAAACCTCTTAAAGGAAAGAATCCTATAGCTTCACATATCACCATGTCAGTGTTTCCTGTCAGTTCATATCATCTGCTTTCCGTACAAAGCATCCAAATCAAAACTGAAAGTAATGCTTGACCACAAAAGATTTTCCAGAAGAGTTTTTATTAACGTTTTTATTAAAGGACAGAAGTTCAGTTTATTCTTTAACAGAAGGAAGGATTGCAACCCATTACATTGTGTAAGAAGATATTGAATTTGGGTTTGAAACATGAGTAAAGTAAATTTTATCTTTGAGTGTACATAGAAGAAACTCTAAAAAAGAAAGAATTTTTTAAAACTGTCATTAGTTGTCATACTGTGTGCATAAAGACCCACCGTGCTACTGACCCATCCCCAGGATAAATTTTGGTATTTCCCGTTGGTGCCAGTAATGTGCAATGTATTTCACAACTAAATTTACATATAGAAATTATTATTGACCTTTCAATTTCAAAAGACAAATATCTAAAAGGACACTTATTCCAAAACAAGCTGTTTAATTTGTGTTCTCTGTTCTCTTGCATCAGCAACACAAATGCACAATACTGCCACTTCACAAGAAAAGAAAAAAAAAATCTTTCTAAGTGGGAAACAGACCAATATGGATTTAAAAGCCAGTAGAAATAAATTCCAATTTCTCTTGATTCTTACTTTAAATTATCTGTTTGGGCACTAAAATTGCAAGTGTTAGGGATAATGTGTTAAATGGTTATTTAAAGTAATAGAATTTTAGAACATATTTTTCTTTTCTTTAAACTACATAATCAGGTGGGATACAAGGAATTCAACCTCTTGCTTTCTTCATCTCCCTTCCCTGTTGAATATCTAGACAAAAAAATTTTATTGCTGTTTTTTTCATATCTAGCTGCTATTCTGCCTTATATGTTTACTCTCTGAGTTTACCTTATACTTAAATGCTTGCCTCCCTCCTTTCCTTGCTTCCTTCCTTCTTTCCTTTTTTCCTCACCTACTCTAAAACCATCTATGGTATTAATATACATTCATGTAAATGGAAATTTTATGTCTTGCTGACATGGAGTAGTGTAAATCTCTCTTCATCTAATAAGTGAGAACAAATTACCCTATACGATTGAGATAAGTGTTGAAAAAAGATATCAGAATAGCTTGCATTGTGAGTTTTTTGTTACTTTTAATTTGACTCTTCAAGATTCATCTTCACTAACTCAGTTTACCTACTAAATCCTTACTCTGCCATTAAGAGGCACATTCCTTGGTCTTGGCCATTCACATCTTAGTTACCACATCATTCTTTTTTTTTTTTGAGAAAACATTAATTTTTTTATTTAAAGAGAAACAAAAGCATGTAAAGGATAGAGATAATTCAGAATTTCAAAAAAAGATAAACAATAAGAAATCACTAGTTGATAAATTACATATTATTCTCTTAGAAATAGTTGTTCAAGTTACAAAATTACAGCATACAAAGTAGATAGTCAAACAGTGAGAGTGTAAACAGCCACGCATGCATGAGTCTCTATATGTATTTCTACCCTTTCTGTTTTAGAGGGAAAAACAAAACTTAGCAAGACAAAACAAAACAAATTCCTATAAAAACATGAAACAAAAAAGTCATATAAAACCACAGTACAAGGTGATCTACAATGATTGCTGTGTTGTTTCTTATTACCTTCAATAGAATTGTCTATATCATCAGGCATAATTGAATATAGCACTACATAACAATATTACTAAAAATAAAACATTGTAGACAGTATAAAACTTCAAAGGCAGGTAATCAAACCAAAGTGGATATTCTAATGAGTCTTGTCATCTTAAGTGCAGTTGCCTATACTCTCAGACTTGATACTATCAATCATAACAGCTTTGAATAAAATCTATCAATACAAAACAGTGATCTAACAAACCAGATTCGATTATGATCAGTCATGGTAAAACAGTGTAGGTTTTACAGAGCTTTAGATTAAGTTAATAGGAAATTAAAGACTATTACCATACTATATCTTGTTATTTTCAGGATTACTGTCTGTGCCCTCAAATCTAGTACAGGTAGAATGACTGGAACAGAATATAATACATTTAAGCAGAGTAGTGTGAGTGGATCAATGAATGTTCCTCCACCGGCTCCACTCTCTGCTCTTTGCTCTCCAATGGGCTCACCAACCTCTGACTTCAGCGCTGCTGTGCCTCCTGTGAGTGGCAGCGGGAACGAGTTTGTGTGGCTCTGCCTGCCGGTGCGGATTCAAGCTGGCGCAGACTTGGCAGGTCCCTGCAGAAATGCTGTGTCCCTTAATTTTTAGCTGTTTCAGTTGTAGTTCTGAAGTATTTGATGAGCTTTTTTACATTTTAATTTCTTCCTGTGTCAAGAGAATCCATCTCCCTCTGTCTGGGTCTCTCCAGGGTGTTTTATTCTGGCATATGAGTTGTGTCTCCCGGGAGGCTTTGTATTTTGTTGCTCACTGATCAGCCATCTTGTCTTCTCCCCATATCATGCTTTAGGCTACTCCACTGACACACTGACATGCTCACTTGGCCACTTATTCCTGCCTGTGTACCTCCCCTGTCTGTACCAGAATCTAAGCTTTCTCTAGACAGCTGGAAGTCTGGCTTCTCTACCTCATCTTCATAGACACCTCGGTAGGTTACAATGAGGCTTTCCTCTCATATTCTATAAATAGTATTCTCTTGCATCTATATTATAAACTTTATATCCAAGTCTTTTTCCCATTAGACTGTGTGTCAGATATAAATTGTATTTAAATTATATATTCCTCAAATTTTTACCCCCAGTGTATATAAAATTCAATAAATACTTACTGATTTGTTAAGTGAGGGTATTTTAAAGCACTATATCTGTCTTCTACCTTTCATCCTAGGAATTCTAAGAGGCTATAAAGAGATATAGACTGAAAATCTAGCATCATAATGAGATAAAGATAAAAATCATACATCTTTTATTCCTTTAAATATTTTAAAGAAAAGACTTCTCAAATCTGGAAAAATAAAATTAATTAAGCATTCATTTATTGACAGAGAAAAGGTAAAATTAGAACAATATGAAATAAAATTGGAATATATTATCACAGCCTCAGAGATATGCATGCCATATAAATATGATGAATATCTTTTAGGAACTCCACTGAGAGAAATCACTAGAAATGTAAGTTGAAATGCTATTCATAACATAAGGAAAATGGAAATAATCTAAGTGTCCACTAGTGGTTGAGTTTTTAAGTAGTGATTCCTTTATTCAAAACATGTATATTAAGGCCCTACTATACTTTCAGCTCCATGACAAGTAATTTCTAGACACTGGTTTATAAAACTGTGAAAGAATTGGCAATTGTGACTACAAAAAAAATCTTCATCTCCAAAAATTTAGAATTTGAGAGGTGATAATATTTATAATGTGGAGAGAATTAAAAAGAGAACACATCCCCTAGATGGTCATTATCTTATTCAATAACTTTTTCTTTTTAAAAGTATGCATGCTCAGGAAAAATGGAAATAAATAAGACAAAAGTTAATAGTGAGGGGATACATTTCAGTTTCAGTATAAACTTTTCTGGGTGCCTTAAACACATTCAAAGGGAGAGAGTGTTCCAGGATTCAGGGAAGAGGGCGAGTATGTGATGGAAGAGAGGAATGTTACCCTGGCGGGTAGGGCTTCCCTTCTGCCGATACCCCCATTGCCTTAGCTCATTCTCCATTCTTTGAAAGATGAAAATTCATGACTTTTGCCACGCAAGGTGTTTTCAAAGGCTTTCTCAGTCTCCTGTGACCCTCAAAGCTTCATGAAGTAACAGGGTTTGTATTTACAGAAGCACATCCGTGGAACTCTGTGTGGACAGAAATTCTCAAAATTTAAGATATAAATGGCTAATCTAGGAAGCTCATTGCAACTCAGGCACCCAACACTTTGTCTAGAAGGAGATCTTTACATCTGCACTCCCAAAACCACGTGTAGGTGACTTTCTTGTTAGCTGTTGGTTTGTACTCTATTGATCATCACTAGAGTAGACAGTTACACTGGTGAATAAGACTTTTTAGGTGTCACTTTTTGTGCTTTTTCAGTGCCTCCCATGGAAGAATAAGTGGTAATGCTGCCTAACCTGGGTAAAGAGGAGCACAGGGTGAGTAGGACTTTGGAATGCCTGATAAATGAGGGGGAAAATCTAATGCTTATGTATGAAAGCAAGAGAGGTTATCATGCTCCGCAGTGATATGGTCCATGTGAGTGGAAAGAGGACTAAAAATGCAGGTGCGATTTAGAGTATCCATGGACATCAGTGTCAGACTAAAGGGACTGTGCTTTTTCTATAGGCAATAGTACATCTTTGAGAGTTTTAAAACAAGAATATAAAGTGTGATATTATGTATGTTTTATCAGGGCATTTAGAATGTAGACCAATCACCCAGGTTTAGAGCGGCAAAGACCTACATTTGGGCTCAGTCTTAACCACTTAAAAGCAAGTGGTTGGGGGCAAATTAATATAACTCTCTAGGTCTCATGGTTTTTAAATCCCCAAATGGGCTTTCCTCAAATATATAATTACTGTGAACAGCCTACAGAAAGTATAATCACATAAAAATATAAATTCAAAAACAAGCATACAGGGAATATGAAATAAATAGTGTTTGAGAGAATTACTTGTCACCAGGTAAAACACAGGTAAAGATGAGAAAAGTAGACTTAGGAAAGGCAAAAGAAAACAACCTGCATTACCTCAAAGTGCTCAATCAGTCCTTTGCTTTATAAAGATACTCCTTGATTTAGGGTAGGGATACAACTCAGTAAACTCATAGTCAGTTAAAAATATCATATGTCAAAATATATTTATTACCCCTAGCCTGGTAACACAATGCATTGTAGCATGTCAGCTGAACCACCTTGGAAGTGCATGACTGACCCGGAGCTGTGACTCACTACCACTGTCCTATGTCACCAGGAAGAATGGGACTGCACAGCACTAGCCTGGGAAAAGATCAGAATTCAAAATTCAGCATTCTTTTTCCTGGGGTCTATATTGTTTGCCTACCATGACAAAGACAGAAAGCTTATTTGGACATCCAAAGTCTGTTTTCCTGTCTTGCATTCCTCCAGGTATGATGAGTTGCTTAGGGTGAGAACAAACTGTACAATGAACCAGTCTTTGTTCTGCAGAAGTATTTATCAACATGGGAATCTCCAACTTCAGGAGATCTCTGATCTAGGATCCTTCTGTGACTCTTGTTACAGAAGATTAGAGATTTTTAGCAAAGATTAATAAATACATTTTTCACATGCATTTCACAAGTATGAAAGGTAGAACCTATTGTCAGTCATACAATTTCCATTACGCTGTAGGATTTTATGTATTCTACCAAGACTGGTGATTAGTAACCTTCAGCTAACATTCAATCAACTATTAAATTTGTATTTTATTCCTATTGTCTGTCTCATTCAAAAATATTTCAAAGTCACAGGAAGAGGTTTACTGATACATAAAATAGTTACTAAATTGTGTCATAAACAATACATTTTAGAAAGCATCGCCAATCTTAACAATGGCCAGGACTCCAGTGAAAATCTATAGTGAGAAAAAATATTGTGTTGAGAAAAAGGAATTTTAAGGAATAATTTCATTCAAGCTGAAAACATCAAAAGGTAACAATCATAAACCTGAGCATGTAAAAGTATTGCATATGATTAAAGTCACAAGCTCGATCAAACTTCATTACAAAACTTTATCCAATACTGGAAATAGTCTTCAAATAGTTCATATTGTTTTTTAAAGAAGTGAAGCAGTGACCTCTTTACCCTAAATAATCTCAAAATCATGACTTCTGGAGGAAAACTGATGACGTTTGTAGTCAGTAGTGAAAACAAAAGAATCTTTGGACCTGCAGAGAGTCTTCAAGATTACATTCATCTTGACAAAACAGGTACAAGTCACACTGGTGCCAGGAAGCTAATAAAAACAGCTGCCTTGTTAATGACAAATAGTATGATCACTGAGAAAGCAACCTGAACTATTGGCAAAATTCCTTTATCAAATAACACTGATGAATGTTGCAAAATATCAATAACATACACTGTGGAAGAGAAAACTCACTCAAGTGCACCGGCTCATAGATATTTCACTTTAGCCATGGAACATGCTACCATTTAAGGCAGTGTGAATTCACTGATTCTGGAATACATGTAGTGCATTAATGAAAGGGAAATGCCTGATAAGTTTTACTCAGTTTATACAAGTAATAGAAGAAAAGACATGTCTGTTGGTTTGTAATTCTTTCTTGTCATCCATGAGCAATTTAGAAAATGTACATTTTGATTAGACCTGTTGGAATCCAACCACTCATAAGTGGCAAGGATGGGTTTTGTTTTGTAAAGAAAAGAATTTGCTCCTTAGTGCCAATTCATGAGAAGTTTTATTCACTAAGAGATTTTGGTGGATAAAAAGCAATTCTATGACTTTGGTTCAATTTTCTTAAAAGAAATTGTGCTAATGATGACATGAAATTTGAGAGATTGAGCATAGCATTTTCCTCTCTTACTCTGAAGTATGTTGATTTTTAAGGGAAACTTGTTCAGAAACCACTTTTGAACAGATGATATAAAAAACATTCTTTTGTGGTGCTGTTTATGATAGTTTGGACTATGACTTCAAGTTGCTTGTTTAAGTATCATATCTCAGAAATAGGTTCAATTTTACAAATAGAACAAACATCAATACAGAGCTAAGGTTAGAATCTGTTGGATTTTTGCTGTTTTGATTCTGCTTTCTATGTTAAAACTTAGAAGACAAAACCATAGTACATGTGTTAAAATATAAGCTGTTTTAAATTCAGGTTACTTCCTTTAGTAATTATACAAGCATGTTAACAGTCTATGCTAAGGCATATCTTCAATTCACACTCAAATGTAAAATGACCAAAATTATTCAATAGTCAAATATAATAAAACAATGAACTAAGAACCCATCTTCTTCTGTCTTCAAGGGGGAATAATCCAATACCCAGCTCTTTAAAGGAGATTTATTCATGTGGTCAGAATCATATGCCTTAGAAAAATAGGTTTATTCTGTGTTTGTGTTTTGTATCACATCTGGATGTATCAATCAGAGGCACAAAATTTTTCCTACTCTTTTTGACAAAAAATAATTATGATCATGGTTCTTCTAATTGGTTAGAATAAAAAAATTAAAATCCACCAAATGGAAATGAAAACTTCAATATCATCATTCATGATTTTTTAATAAAAAATATTGTGGTAATGATTAATTTATTTTTCTTTGTGATTTTTACATCTGTCAAATGTACATTAAGAATTAAAGATCTAGGTCCACCATCATTTCTGTCATTGAGCAGCAAGTGAAATGACCTCTACGGGATCCAGTTGTTCAAATTATAAGGACATCGATGCTTCTTTATATTCTTAAACCTCATCTTGCCTGTTTTAAAGTATCTCCACAATGTATGATCCCTATACATATCAAATAGGAGTAAAGTGTCTTTCATGCTGAAAAGATCTGTGCTGGCACTGACCTAAGAGTTAAGAAGACTGGGCTCAGAGGTTTTACAGCTTCAGTGAGGCTGCCACCAAAAAAATACTCTTTCTTTTGAGGAATAACAATTCAAGCAGATTAGCATTTTCATAGGCAACTTGAAGAAAATACATCCTCAATGGTCATAATATTTATTTACCTTCAAGAGTCATATTGGCATAATATGACCTGAAACAGGCTTATAGGAGATGGTCGCAGTTATTAGTCACTTTTTCATTTACTCTCAGCAATCCATAGCTGAGGTTTCTGCTTGCTGAGTCAGTGAGTTACACGGCCTGTACACATGCTAGTTGGTGATACTGCCAAGGTTAACGAAAGAGACGAGAAGGATAAAATTCACCCTGGTGGTTTGCCTAGCTCTCACTCTAGACATCTTTATAAAAGGGTATCTGGGTATCTCTGTGTGCAATGGAGACACAATGATTCCAGTCAGTACATTTTATAGAAATTGTAATGTAGTATTAACTATGAAAATAACTCAAATTAGGACTGTGAAAAACAAAAATAATTGCAACTGAATTGCAAAGAACTCTATAATTCATTGAGAATAAAAATGTACAAAGATAAATTATTGTAAGAAGGTCAACTGGCTAACCAAACTGCCACAAAAACTGACCATGCTGATACTAAAGAAAGATCAAAGTTAACATCAAAAAAGCCAAATATAATCAAGAAAAATGGATGATATTGTAGGTCACTGATGAAACATTATATCTTAATTTCAGAGCAAAATTTAAAAGGTAAGCAGAATCCAAGCATTTTGATGGAACAAGAAAAGTTTACTAGAGATTTGGTAAGCACATACCAAAATCAAATCAAAGTGGGAACACAATTTGAAAAAATAATTGAAGTTAATATGATGAAGAAGATAAAGTTTTAAGTTTTATAGTTTATTTTATAATGACCACGTAATGTGTGATGTAATGTATAATGACATACAATACAGTGCATTTTAAACTGTTTCATATTTTCTCTTTATTGGAGAATGAAGAAATACTCAAATAAGACTATTTTAGGAAAAGAAGAGCTTCCTTTATGGACTAGATAATAGGCAAATATCATGTAATCTATCCATCAAGAATGTCAGTTCTGTCCTTGAATTAGTCAAAAGGACAAAACAAAATGATTCATGAATCACTGGTGACTAACTTTACCTTTCTTATAATCTCATCATTCCTATTAATGTATTGATTAGTATTATTTTACAAATTATATTTGTATAAACATTTAAATACAATGTTAACTATTTAGATATTTTTAGAAAGAATAAAATGAGAGAAGCCATATGTCATTTTTTTAACCAAAGTTTTATAAACTCAAACAGCAATGTAGTGCAATTAAAGTTCAAAGGTGAGGGGTGGAGAAATGGTCTTACCCATAGGCACAATTGCTGTTACATAATCTGCCATTCATTTTGGTTTAACAGTTAAATAACAGTTAAACAGTTAAATAAAAATTATGTTCACTACATGCATTAAAAACACTCATCCCAAGGAAATAGATAAATTTATATTTGAGGAGATAAAACATTAATAAAATACATGAAAAGACACAATCTATAATAAATAAAAACAATTACAGAGGTCTATGTAACAAATTCACTGAGTCGGCATATATAAATCAAATCAAAAGGATAAAGAAGAAGCACACATATTGATAGGATAATTATATTCATTTATCTATGAATGTAAGTGGAGGAAGATAACAATTGCAAAAAAAGACCATATCTGTTTCTAGTATACATAAAGATGATTATGTGACAAATATGTAAGTACATACATAATTCAATATGATATAAAAGTACAATATACTTATTTTAAAAGTTCTCATAAAAATTATCAAAATATTCTTATAATGGAAATACATTAATATTTTCAAAAATGTATAAAGATTAGTCTCTGTTGATAGTGAAGTTTAAGTAAAATTTAAGATCACAAAAGTATTTCTACATCATGAATGTTAAACACACACACACACACACACATGCACACACACACACACACACACACACACACACACACAGAGGGAGACTTTATCAACCAAAGACTCCAAAGGATGTAAGGAAAGAATGTTGTGCTTAAAGTCTAAGGGAGTGAGTTTATCTTCAGAAACAGAAGTGTTACTCTTTCCAGTAATCAGAAAAGAAAAAAATTGAGAATATTTTGAGACAAAGTTTAGTATAAATATTGCATTAAATTAAAAGATTATTTTATATAACATAAATTATATCTAGAAATTTTCTATGTATATTCAAAAATTAAGAATTTCATATGTAAAAAATAACAACTAAAAAGTCAATGGAATATAAGTATTTAAATGCAGAGAAAAGAATAATATTTTCATGTTTAAAATTCCCTAGAAATTGCGAAAGAAAGCAATTCAATATTAAGTAGATGAAAGTATTGCAAAAAAAATTATTTTAAACCAAATGTAACTTATTGTGTGTGAAGATATGAACAACTATTTTGAATAAAACAGACATTATAGTAGTCACTGTAGATTTCCTGCTGTTTCTGATATCCTGTGTTATTTGCATTGCTTTACTCTGCTCTACTTTGTTCTGTTTTGTTTTAGTTTGCTTTGTCTTAGTTTATTCTCTTCAAAATAAATAAATAAATAAATAAATAAATAAATAAATATATAAACCAAATATAAATGACCAATGTGTAAATGGATTTAGGGAAAAGTGAAAATAATAATAGTTTTCTTAGTCCTTAGAAAAATCAAACATTGATAACCTCCACACCTGGTGAGGATGTTTAAAAATGGGCATTCTTACTTTTGCTAATCCACTAACCAAATGGTTAAACTTTGCATTTCAAAGGCTAAGTTAGAGGGGAGAAGATAACACATCTCTTTGTGATTTCTGCACTTAAGAAAAGCATCTGTAGTTTCAATTTCCAAGAACATAAATTCATTTTTGAGATATATAATGTAAATCAATATTAGCAGAAAGAATGAATGAACTACTGGAGGGATGAAAAAAGATCCATGATAGTGTTCAGTGGAAAAGAAGTTTTCAGAATTTTATGATAATGTGTGCCTGTTTGCATAAATATATTAAAAATACCAACATGAATTTATATGTGCATATAAAACAATTTGAAGGAAACAAAGTATTTCAAGATTTATCTGAGGAATGAATTTGAAGTGAGTTAGAAAAAGATAGTATGGGAAAATGCAATAATTTATTGTTTATATTTTTTTGCTACTGTTTTTTACATTAAATACACATAATTTGTATATAAAATATAATTGTTCTTCATTGTAGAAATTGCTTTAAAATTGTATATCCTTGCTCTATTATGTAATACAATAAGGGACTGTTTGAACAACTGTATGCAATGACACATAGACATAACAAACACCAAGACCTTAGATCTAGGCAACCATAGAAATAAATGTGTAAAGGATAAGAAAAAAATTTTTTAAATGAGAATAATTATTAAAAATGTATTAATATTAAGCAGTGATGATTGTAGCAGCAACAATAGCAGTAGGGTGATAATTCTGCTGACTAAAATAATAACAGACAGCAAACAAGAATATTGAATATTGACCACCCTCAGTGAGCTTTTGTAAGTCAACTACAATTGCCTTATTTATATTACATAAATTATCCCAAATCACTGCATGGACTTATGGGCATACAAAAATCAAAAATTTAAAGTGTACAAAAATTAAAAATATGCAACAGATACATACATACATATACATATATATACACACATAAGTAAAAGAATATATATGAACACACACATACATACATATATATATATATATATAAAACACATATATAAACTTCACATGAAAATCAACCTTTTAAAAATTGTATAGTTTTTGAAGAAAGAAAAACATAAGACTGATGAGAATGAGACAAACAACTGGTACTCTTACCTTTGTGCCTACAAACCACCACGTCCTCATGAGCTCATAGGGAACTGATCAAACCAAAACTTCAATTACTGTCAGTCAAACTGGAGATGAAGAGGCTAGAGACCACCAAGAGGCGCATGGTGGAGGTTTCTGACAATCTGAGAATGGCACCTTTCCCTCCCTCTCCCCTATCCCGCCCTGTAGTCCCCCCTTCCTCCTCCCTAGCCCCTCTTTTCCTCTCCCTTCCTCTCATTTCCTCATTTCTTCTTTCTTCTAAATCAGAATTCTACTGTAGACAGACCACTCAACTGCTATAAAACTAGGGATGAAAAAAATGACAGAATATGCATTAATCATGCTGTCACTCCTGTGATAAATCTCCGATCTGTATCTCACCTGAGAAATGAAACCTTCTTTATGGGCAAGCTGGATCCATTACTGGATCTGTGTGGGAATTCGAAGAGTTCATACTGTTAGTTTCACAGGTGTTCAATTTTATTTTTACTTGAAGCACATCAGTCAGCATACTGATTACCTGGAAATCAACCCCCAGTGTTGTGCGGACTTAGGAAGCCAGAGAGCAGGGTACATGAGCCTTCCCCTGGCATTCCATGTCAAAATGCCAGACCCATTGTAGTCTCCCAAACAGCACTTACTCACTGTTATTGAGGCATGAATGACCAGTGCCTTAATGTACCACATTGTGAGCAAAATAATACTCTTCTGCTGCTTCTCAATGCAGCCATTCTTAGACTTTCTTGGATATTTTCTGAAAAGTTCCTCTGTTAAGAAAAAACTGTATGTTTGAGAATTTCTTTACATTAATAATTTCAAATGATACTTTTGAATTGCATTTGGATTTTTTTGGCTTTGTTTTCCTTACATCTGAATGACAAACAGGTTTCACATTTCAATCTTATTTACTCATTTATTGTTCATTCACTCGTTCATTCATATCTTTGCTCCCTTGTACAATTATGTTTTTATTCATAAGCTCACTCACTGTTTCATCATGGAAAAATATATTGCCTCTTGAGTGTATTATTAGTTGTATCTTATTGGACAAATTGTTTAACCCTAACCTAAAAAATGAGGATTTCTTAATACATTCCTCATAAGATTGCTGCAAGGGATGGAAAGGAACTTTTAAGCACAGTATCAGGAAGATCCCTGGCACATTACAAGCTTTGATTATGTGTGCACTCTGACAATTTATTCACTTATTCATCCATTCATTAAACAGGTTTAATTTAGCACCATCTCTGTGCCAGACGGCATATATTTGGGGATCTAGCAAAGAAGATTAGTTTTATGGAATTTATATTTGATTAAATTTCATTTGAAGGCACATAAGTGACTGTTATCACTTGCACATAAGTGACTGTTATCACTTATACTTAGATGTACTCCCCAAGCCTTGTATGCTCCTAGGTGGGGCTTTTGGAAAGTGATTGGATTAGTAGGGTGCTACACTCATCAATGGATTAGTCCAGTGGAGCGTTTATAGGTAAATTGATGGTGGAAGGTTCAGCCTGGTCAAAAAATGTGAGTCAATAGGAGTGTGGTCTGGAAGGGTATATCTCCCTCCCTCTCTCTTGGTCTTTTCCTTTACCTTTCTGTCTCCCCCCACCATGCCATGAGCTGTTTCACCTCTGCCATGCTGCCCTACCTTGCAACGTGCTGATGATGGACTGAAACCTCTACAAATTTAGCCAAAATAAACCTTTCTTCCTTAGAGTGTCAAGTATTATGTCTCGATGAAAGAAATTAAGACAGTGACAAAGAATGGACTCAGATATTTCAGACTGTCCAAGTGATCTGTTTTGTTATCACAACCCTGCAGCCCAACTGCCCCCTCTTTCCTTTGTGCTTCAAAGTCCCTTCTCAGGCCAACCTCTGCCATACCTCACTCCACAGGGAAGGAACCAAGGGATTTGCCACTAAAAAGTAATGTTACAACTTCCCAAATTCTCATACTCCTTGACCAAGTGGCTCTGGCTTGTCTGTAATCCCACAGGGTCCTTTGCTCATCCTGTGAAATGCAGGAATGCCCCTGGATCTGCCAATGTTGTTGTTGGGGGGAAAATGAGGTCTTGGATACATGTGAGGCTAAGTGTCTCACATGCTTTAGAGTCTATCAGTTGGCAGGGATCAGAGAAGTGAAAGGTTTTTTTACTGAAGTATTTCTCCAGCCCAGTAGATGGTAGAGTTAAGTCTGATGGAGAAAATGTCAAGAGGGTCTCAAGTACCACAGCAGTAATCAAGGAAGATCCCCAAAAGGAGATGATGGCTGGGTGATTCTTACATCACTGAAAGAGTCAGCTTTGCAGACAAGCTGGAGACTGATGAACAGGACCCAGAACTGACTACAGCAGGAGGTTGGAGCCATGCAAGAAGCCGAAGGTATTGAAGCAGAGTGAGCTTGAGTATTACAAGACATGAGCTTGAGAGGTCCAGAGAGACCTTGTAGGTGGCCCATGCTTTCAAGTTTGAAATGGATGCAAAAGGCATTGAGAAGCCAGAGGAGACTTTAGCAGAGCAACTACATGATCACAGTTGATTCTGTCTGGACACTGGATTGAGGAGGTACAAAGGAGAATGAGAAAATAATGACTAAGAAGAAAGAATTTTCCTTCAAAGATTTTCTGTTCCAGTCTGCTGGAGACTGTTTAAGAATATAGGTCCTAAGACTGTATCTTAGGAGTTTAAGCAACAAAGTCTCAGGAAAAGGGGAAATGGAAATTGCCAGATTTTTATAAACATTAAAATTTGAGAACTGCTGTGTACCTTCTTAATACTAATAAGCTACATCAATATCCATTTTTAAAGTTTCAGAAATGTTTAACTTCTTATTGGGGTCTAACATTGTCTTTGCTTTCTTTTTAAGTGTTGGCAAAGAAATTATCACCTACCTTAAACAATCTTCTTCAGCTGGTGTCTCTAAAACCTAAAAGATTTGAAAAGGGATGGAGGAGGGATAGCAGTAAAGGTGTGATAATCTTTTTTCAATATTTCAACATATATATAAATAGAATCTTATATTAGAAAACAAATAAAAATGCTTCGTATATTAACTAAAACTTCAAATAATTTGTTTTACCCAGCATCATATCACTTTTTTGTGCTACATCTGGTTATATTATATTCAAAATTTCATATTAACAATTGTCTATTTTAAAATGTTGACATTGGCTGTCACTCATAGTGTGGTTAAAGGAGTGATATAAACTTTATATGTGAGTTTGAGTTATGGCCATGACTTTTACTGTGTATTACTTCCTCAAGTCTCACTTTCTTCATCTATAAAATGGGGTTATGAAAACCTCTATCCTCATAAAGCTTTCTGAAGATGGAATGAGATTACAAAAAAGGCTTGTGACATATATAATAAGGTACTGAGTAATGGAAAAGACATTAGTATTATTAGTATTTAATAATACTACTTGGCACACAAAATTATTTCAACCTGTTGAACACCACTGCAGAAAAGATATGTTCCAATATTTTCCACCTTTATCTGGAAAATAGAAGTCCAGAGGGGCTGTTGATCGTACCAAGGGGACATTCTGGGGATGTATTTGGCTGAAGTTTGGATTCCATCACTATTGTTCTTCAAAAGGATATGATTACCTTCAATACTTGATTTTTTTTGATACTTCTTGAGGAAAACTCTACATAAGTAGAATTACCACATCTTTCTTCAGATCAGTTCTTCATCTTTATGTAACCCCAGACACATTGGAAATTTAAGTTTCTTGCTAAGTGTGATAGATGTTCCATAACCTAATAGTGTGCTGGGAACTAAATTTGTAGTCAAGTAATGACAAGGAGGGCCATTAACTTTCTCTTTGGTCACCCCTTCTTTTTGACTATGCTTGATTTGGCTTGTTAGCTGTGCAGTGGAGATGTTACTGAGGCAGAAGCTTTTGGAAGAACTATCTAAGATTTCAGTTGAGTCCTTTCAATTACCTGAAAAATATTTTTCTTAGATACAGATTCTGAAACAGACAAGTATTTGACCATGTTACAAATGGTCACACTGGTACACAGAGGCTTCAACAGAGTCACTAAGGGCTTTTGAGAATTCTAAGCAGTTAATAAGGAATTTTCCAAAACGTCTCTTAAAACAAGACAGAGTTTCTCACTGATCTCCAACCAATTTCAGCACCTTGAAATATGTCACTTAAATTCAAATCATCAGAGGCCATAAGCATCGAGGTGTAGATGAGCAGGCCATATACTCTGCATGTTAAACTGCTTGTAAGAATGTTCTGAGCTAATGCTTTCACCTTTTTATGAATCACTGTAACCCACATGAATAAATCATTCATGATACTGAAAGCATAACAGTAGAGTTATCCTCTTCAGGAGGTCTTCAAAAACTCTTGATAGTACTACACTGAGTGTTTAAGGAAGAATACCACCAAGAGTGAAAACAGACTTCAGCACACTGTTTCTTGAAGTTGGCTGTCAGTTTTTATGCACTGGATGCCTGCATAAGTTCAAATGCAGTGCTATAAAGCTCATGGAGCTAATGTAGATTAAAATGTTTCCAAGGTGTATTTTCAGGAGTTATACATACTACTCAAGATTATCTTCTAGGTATTTTGGATTGTAGATAAGAAATAAGAAGCCAGAAATCTCTTTCCCTGCAGTCTTTCATTGGGGGTCTAGCATTCCTTCATAAAGCCAGAAAAGGTGCATTGAAATGACATACAAACATCTTTTGGTGAGGACTTTCCACTGCAGAGGCACAGTGGGTCAACACATGGCACATACTGACTTCAACAGACAGAAGACTATATAAGCCATACAATAGCCAATGACATTCCTGTGGATCCAATTTTAATAATAGCTAATAGGGTTTGAAATTTATAACTTATTTAATTCATACAAGAACCCTGAGGTAGGTTCACTGATAATTACCACCCTATTTTAGAGACAGCTCAACAGAAGCTGGAGTAAGTTGAGTAATTTGCCCAAAATTTTCACATAAGATCAGTGCCTTATGTGAATTTGAACACATGTCTACCTGATCAGAGCACTTGTAGGTTGGAACAAACAGAAAAGTGCCAGAGAAGGCAGGAAATGACAGTTTTCTGTTTTGCTATTCTCAGGGACAGGAAGGCTTATAAAGTAAAGATTTAACCCTGTCACTGAAGAATAATATTTTGGCCAAGTCACTCAGTCTTCTAAACCTCCATTTTGTCAATTGCAAAGTGAATCTATGATTTTTTTTTGGTGAGGATTATATCAATTATCATACATGAAGGCACCTCCTAAAAAGAGGAGAAAGTACTACACAAGTGTGGGGTCTCTAACTGTGGGAAAAAATGGATGAAGACCTTGTTTCAGGCCACTGAGTCAACTTACCACACTACAAATAAGGACCAGCTTCAAGAGTAATATGATAAACCTCAGGTGAATGCTTGTGCCCACAGGAGGTGCCCCTTGGGGATCTGCTGGAATCCTTAGGTGGCGGTGCTGGGTCTCAAATTCCCAGAAATGCAGATCGCTAAGCATTGTTTGGCTTTAACTGCAGAGTCAGTCTCACATCCTGAGAAAAGATGGTCTCTTGAAGAGTGAGGAAAGTTTTACCAGCCAACAATACAGAAGGGTTAAAGAAGGGTAGGAGACTAATCAGGTCCCCCTAGAGCAGAAGTGAGCAGAAGGGAGTGAGGAGAAGTGGTCTCTTAGCGCCCAGAGTAGAGGAAAGTTCACAATTCTTGTTAAATTATGTAACATCCCCCAGCCTCCAGGCATGCTTGTGTTTGTTTTTTCTTAGGAATTTTTAGCAAATCTTAAACTCAAAACACTTCTTTTAATACAAAGTTTTATAGACCATATTTATCAGCCAATGCTGGGAATTAGGTTGTAGAAATAAATGGAATAGAGCTTCTTAGCTTTAAAAAATTCTTGAGGAGTAGAATAAGGCTAAATAGATAAGGACTAAAGATGTCTACATGAATTGCATCTGAGAGTTAAATGTGTGGTGCAGCTAAAAATCAGAAATAAAATTACTATCATCATCATCATCATCATTGTCATTGTCATCATGTCATCATCATTAGTGTGCTAAGAACTGCTGAGTATTTACTGCATCCATCCACCATGCTGAGAGGTAAAGACATTATGTTACTTACTATTAACAATAATCCACATTATGCATAAAGCAACCTGGATAATAGAGGTTCTGTAAGTCTCGAAATACACAAAAAATCAGAATGTCTCCAACTTAATGTCTGATTTCTAGGCCTGAAGGCAAAACTTCTGTTCTATAGTGAAAATGCATCTTTTCCCCAACACCAACATGTCAAAATGAAGGACCTTTGGAGGAGTTTTCTATGAAAGAAAACATTAATCTATTTAATTGTACAAATATTAATGCTATTATAATTTCCTTGAAATTCCATAGGTAAAATTAAAAGGCAAAATCAAGTGAAGAAAGCATTTAAAATATATAACGAAAGGTCCTGTTCTGTATTCATGCCCACTTGCTGTGTGACTCGCTTCCCCATTTGATCCCGATTTAATCAATTTTACCTGAGCAATTGGTTGACCACAGTTTTGTCCCATCTTCTGCCCACCTTGTGATTTCCCATTTTTCCCCACCTCAGACCCTCCTCACTTTGTGTGCTCTGTAAAAATCCCTAGAAATATCAGGGTCCTCAGCAGCCCACTTGGACATCTTCTCTTAAGTAATATGTTCTGCTCTTAAAAAAAAAATGACAAAAGATTGACTCATATATGAAGAGCTCTTAAATCTTAGTAAGACATTGAAAAAGTAAGTAAATTAGTAGATAATAAAATGACTGATATACATGTATTTTTAAAACTTATTATTCTTTCTGTCTGGTAATACAATAAATGCCCATTAAACTAATACAACATGCATTGGATACCAATTTATGAAATATTAAAAATTGCAATTTTAAGACAGTTTTAGTACAGGTATACTGAAATAGACATTCTCATAATAGTGTTTAAAAAGGAAGCTAATTAGACCATTTATAGTCAAACTTTGAAAATATATAAATTGGTTAGCTTAGTAATTTCGCCTATATGAGTATTTCCTAAGGAAATTTCAAGGCTGGTTGCTGTGATTTAGCAGACAGTGTTTTCAATGCAGTGTTATTTAAAATAACACATAATAGTTAACCTAGAAAAAAGGAAGTAAGTTACCTCAAGGATATTGAATGTATGAGTTGAGTTTTAAAAAGGTCTTTGCATAAAGAAAAGAGCAGGAAGGATAAACAAGAAGCGATGTCAGCCGCATTATGGGTATTTTCTTCTCTGAACACATTTAACTTTAAAAATAAGAGATTACACTTTTTTTGAAGGAAGGGAGGGAGTGTAACAAAAGAGGCGTAACAAACTCATTAAGTGCAAACATATCTGAAAGAGGAATAATTTTCAAAATCATGAAAACCCACTATAACAATATTATAAATTTATAAGAAAAAGATGAGAAGCAAGTCATATTTTATGCATGAAATTTACAGTAGTCCAAGCAATTAGAAGTAATTAGAAAGCCCAGTGGCTCCAGCTGAAAAGAGAAGATTTTGTTTACCCTGTGGAAGGGACCAGGAGCTGCAGGATGCACCCAGCTTGTGAGGGAGACAGAACACAGCATTCTTTAACTTCTGAGTATGACATGGTTGATGGTGGCCTTTATTACAAATAAACTAGATTGACCTACTAAAACAATGGCAGACTTGGTTTTTATTATTATTTTAAATTACAGTAAAGAGCATACCACAAAATTTACCATTTTTTACCATCTGAAAGTGTACAGTTCAGTAGCATTAAATATATTGACATTTTTGTGGGGTACCTTTTCAGAACTCTTCATTTTGCAAAACTAAAACTCTAGTCCTACTAAATGATTTCTTGCTTCCCTTCCTTCCAGTCTCCAACAAAAACCATTCTATTTTCCTTCTTTACGCATTTGACCAATCATATCATCTTTGTTCTTTTCTGTCTGGCTCAATAAGCTTAGCATGATGTCTTTATCACTGGTGCAGCACACAAATAGGGTTTTGCTCCTTTTTAAGGCTGAATAATATTTCACTGTATGTATATACTGCTTTTTGTGTATCCATTCATCTGCCTATGGGCATGAGTAGTAACTATTAGGAAAACAATTATAAAATAACAAGTATTGAGGACTTAAAACACTTGAACTCCAGTTCATTGCTGATAAGAATGTAAAATGGTACAGTTGTGATAAAAATGCACCGTAATTGTTCTTTAAAATTTAAAAAAATGGAGGTAGCATATGGTTGCACAATCTAATTGTGACTGCTGGCCCCTGACCTCTCATATTCCTAGTCAGTGATAGATGGACAGTGGATCTTTCATGCCTACAGAGATACCAAGTGCTACCTGACCTGTGAAGGATGCAGTACGCTCTAGGTTAATTCCAAATGTCCTGCTCTCCCCTACTTGGAACTCCTCCTTGACTGCCCAGGAATCCTGACACCCTGACTGAGCAGAGCCCTGAGGCATTGGAGACGAGAAGTGCCCAGTTCAGGACCAAGGCTGCCAGACACATCAGGCAGCTTCATGATCCTCTGGGGAGACTTGCAGGGCAGAAATGTATGCCACCATGAGCTCAGGTCAGGACGGCGAGCACTCTGGGTCCCAGGTCTGCATGCTTCTTCCCAGGCAGGACCAACTCTACACCTCTGGGGAAGGGGCAGTGTGAGACATAATTGACAATGGGGTACTTCATCTTAGGGCTGGGAAGATTGGACAGCATGCCCTCCCCCTAGGGAGAACCAAGGGCTGAATGACAGTGGGTAGGAAAGGTCCAAGGTTTAGTCTTCCCCTGCCTTGTGGGAGGACAACCAGCTGTGTAATCCAGCTCCCCAGGGTCAGGGGGTCAGTCCAAGGGCAGACTTTGAAGGAGACCAAGTCCCTACTTGCCTCCCCTTCCCTATTGTGCCTCCCAACACCTGCTCCGTAAACCACATGCAACAGGGTACATCGTGAGTTTGTGTTCAAGCAAAAGGTCTGCAAGAGAATCACTTTTCTTCTCTCTTCTTCCAGTTTCTTACCTACTATCATTGTGTAAAGGACACCTTTAAAAGGAAGCGCACATCACAAATCACTTTCCATAGTACAAAATATTCACAGTGACTCATGACCTTATTCCACAAAGAGCAATGCTGGCTGGATACAGCAGAGGGATCGATTAGGCTGGCAAGTAACACTGACCTTTTGCATCCCAAGTCAGCAGACAGAGAGACAGTGAGTCTTTCGTATCCACAGAGTCCCCGAGGGTCACTCGACCCATGCATGACACTGCTCACTCCAAGTGCAAGTACCAAATTCCTGGCCCATGTCCTCCCCAACACACACAGGGTTCTCCCTTCCCTGCCAAGCAATCTTGATACCCCTGGCTGAGCAAAGTCTCAGGATACCTATCAAGGTCACTTCATGGAGCATGTCTCCAGGGAAAAAAGTAGACAACAGCTCTAGAGGAAAGTCTTGAAAACTAAAGCATGAGATGACTACACATGCAATAGCATCACTATGAACTCTGTCCTATGTTTCATTGTTTCAATGCAGGCTTAAACTTTTATTAGTAGCCCACATCATGTCCCACTATCTCCTGTAACCTTATCTTGACTGAAAACCTATTCCTGCATTAGTATAGCCAACTCTCGTCTATTTGATTGCAGTCAATGTGGAAGACCTTGGCTTAGTTACTTTTCTCTTGTTGCTGAGACAAAATACCTGACACCCAATGTTAATGGAGGAAAGGTTTATTTAGCTCACAGTTTGTGGAGATTTCAGTCCATAATTCACTGGCTCTAAGGCAGGGTGGCGCGGCAGAAGGCCAACAGTTCATGGCAGCAGATGATAGCGAAATAAACAATGGAGAGAGGAAAGACAGACTCTTTCTGTCCCTTATACTGAAATCAGTCTACCAAGATTAGGACAGATCCAATTGGTGGACTGAGACAGCAATCATTCACCCTTAATCACAGCACCCTTAATCCAAGCGTTGAATCATGAATCAGTCACACACTCTAGATTCAACTACCTCGGCAAAAAGCCCCATCAAAAACTACACGAGGCTTTAACAAGGCTGAGTGTGGGGGTATTCTGGACACACACTGTAACAGACCATTCATTCATATTTTCCTTTTCTGTCTTTTTTGTCTTTAGTTACAACTGGATTGTGTTTCCCATCTCTCCACTCAGTCTCTGTTTTTGAGTGGGAAGATGGTGCCCTTTTCACAGAAAAGGCAATTACTATTCAGGAAAAGTTAGCCTCCGTCAGTTGGCTGTTTATCTCCCACTTGCCTATAGCTTGTTCTCCCTCACTTTCTGCACTGATGTCTTTTGAGTCATTCTTTGAAGTAAATTTTTGAGTTTCTTTCTCATCTTTGTATACTTGACAGGTACTTTCTTTGGGGATACTATCGGCATTACATTGAAAATCTTAAGGTTATACCACCGTGGTATGAATTTATGCCAGCTAAATTTAGCAATAAATAAAATGCTGCATCCACAGTCTCACCCACCTTGAATGACTGGTGTTTGTAGTTCCATCCATGCCTGCCATACTGTGTCTCAAAAACTATAGTCATGTTGGGTTTTATTTTTTCAAACGTAAGTCTCTTCATGTAGAAAACAAAACTAGTCCTGACTTTCATAAATATCCATGTGTTTACTTTATCAGAGTTATTTTCTCAGAGCAGTTTGAGTCTCTGTCTAATGCCCTTTTATTTCAGCGTGAAGGAACCTCCTCTCCAGGGCAGCCTAGTAGGAGGGAAATAAATCCCTCAATCCTGACATCTGGGAATGTTTGAGTTTCTCCCTCACTTTTGAAGGACAGTTTTGTGGCTATAGAACTCTTAGTGACAGAGTTCTTTCTTTGTATCTTTGTTCTTATGCTTTAATTTTTCATTCAACACAGCACATATCAACCCATTTCCTTTTGATTGCCAAGGTTTTAGAGGAGAAATATAATGATTATCTTTTGGGGGAAATTACAATGATAAGTATCTTCCTGTCAACTTTGTAGGCATTAATATGTCTCATTGTGTTTTATAAACAGAACATTACATTATTCTAATATCAGAGAAATTGTAGCATCACTTTGATATGAGTAAGAATTTAAACAAAAAGGAATTGGTTATGTTGAGTGTAGACATTATGAAATCTCTAAAAACAAAAGATATTACAGATTTCCAAATGAGAAACAAAAGAACTTGCAGCATCCTGTAAATTTGATTTTTAAAAAGCTAAATGTTGTTCTCTATAGCCCACATTAGCAAGAAACTTGTAACCTTTATTTTTTATTAAAGATAAAAAGTCTTGGAGGCCAAGAAATGAGGAGTGGATTGTGGATGTTGCCAGTTGTTCTTGGGCCAGTTCATGTTTGTCCTCCTAGAAGTCAATAAGGTCATTTCCAATATTAACTATATAAGGCAGTGGCCAGAGTAAGGGTTTTGTTGGTGACTTGGAATTTGTACACAGCATGTTGTGGTGATTGGTTTGGTGTTTTAGAGGTTTCCTCCACCATGATGCCTAGTTTGCGTGGTGAGTGTAGCAAAGTAAAGTCATGCCAGTGTGTTACAAAGAGTGAAAAACACCCAGTTTGGGTGCTGAGCACACTAAAGTACCATCAGGACTGAGCTCCACAGCCAGCTCCCACAGAAAGAGCCCCATTGATGAGTACTGAGTGCTGGGCACCATTGGTCTTAGTGCCTTTGCCAAGGTCCTGCTGGCAGAACATCTTGACACTGGGACATTAGTGGCAATTAAGGTATTACAAAAGGAGAAACTGAAACTCCATTTGGCTCCATTCGTGGGCCACAGGGATAACCAAAAGCCAGCCTGTTCCTGTGAGTCAGCACCATGTGAGGGCCACAGGGAGGAGAACCAGACACCAGCCAGCCCCTTCCAGGGTGTGAGCTGGGAGATAAGAAAAACCAAGGTCCCACGCCCAAATGCCCCTGCATAAGCGACTGGCTAATCCAAAGAAACACAGGCTGAGATGACACAAGCTATTAAAGTAAAATGCAACTTAATGCTTGTAGTGCTTAGTGTTTCACTGACTTTACAGGCCTAAATCTGGTAGTCTGATCATCTATATAGAGGAAAACAATGTGCAATATTGCATTTGTGCGGAATCTCCTTCTGAAGGTAGTAGCCATTGTTAATTCCCTATTATCTTGCTTTAAAGTCCTATAATGTTTTCATTGTTTTGTTTGGATGGGTTTTATTCCATTTTGTCTTGTTTGATTTTATTATATCTGATGGCATGGGCAGCTATTTCAAAGATTACAAGATCTATTATGGTAGCCATTTTGGATTTACTATTATCTTGTTTTGAAGTCCTGTATTTCATTCATTGTTTTGTTTTTATTGGTTGTATTCTGTTCTGTTTTGTTTTATTTTACTATTCTGAAGTATGGGTAATTATTTTGAAGACAACAAAAGGTGCTATGGTAGTCATTGTTGATTTCCTTTCATCTCATTTTGAAATCCTTCATCACACTGTCTTGTTTTGATTGGCTTTATTCTGTTTTATTTTGCTTAGTTTTACTCTCTTTAAAATAAAAAAAATATATATCATATGAAGCCCAGCCAGTAGATGTTTTTGCCTTAGCATTACACTGTAGAGTTGGCTATAGGTCACAATCCTCCCTGCAGGAAGAGCAGACATCTGGTGCTGAGGATCTGGCCAGGCAGATACTCCTGCCCTTCCTCCCTCTACTCTAACCTCCAAGCTCCTCAACCACAACCCCCAAATTGGCCCACACTAAAGCAGGTCTTGTGGCACCAGTGGCACCACTGGGGTGCACTTCGTCATAGTCCCTGTCAGGAGCAGTTTGTTGGTGATTGGTTTGGTGTTTTGGAGAATCTGGTGTTCTGCTGTGTCATGATGTCCAGTGTGGGTGACAAATGTAACAAAGTAAAATCATGCTGTAAGGGGGATACAGCTCCCCAGGTGAGATAAGATGGGCCCTGAGACCTGTTAATACAGGACCACTGCACCATATTCAGCAATCACCCATTTCTGGGGTCCCCACTCTTCTGGAGTGGCTTTATACTTTTTCTTCTGCAAATAAACTTACTTTCACTTTGCACCATTTTAGACATTCTTTCTCTTTCCATAATGTAGAGAGAGACAAACCCAGGAAAGATTCCCCTCTTCCAGGAGCCCTACAATTCCAAGACATCATGGGCAGCAATATCATACTCAGTTGAGGTTGGGAGTGTAACAAAGTATAATCATGTCCTGCCCCCATGGACAGCTACAGCAAACCCAATATGGTAGTGAGCTCAACAAAGTACCATCACTGGTGGGCCCCATGTCAGCACTGATACTTACCAGAACCTCACTAATTATCATGTACTGGGCAACACTGGCCAGGGTACCTTTGTCCATGTCCTGCTGGCTTAACATCTTGACACTGGGACATCAGTGGCTGTCAAGTAAATGCTGCAAAAGGAGAAATTGAAATCAGCCTCCAGTGCAGCTGAGGTAGACATCTTAAAGGAGTTATAACACCCTAAAGTCTTCAAATTACTGAAGATCATAAATACTTAGGATGAGCTATAACTTCTATAAGAGCATGCAAGTGGAGGAGACTTGAGGCAACACGTCTTGAAAGCTAGTGTTGTGCTGACAGACTAGGCAGAGGCCTAGATATTACTTTTTCAGATTTAAAAGCCATGCACCACAGCTAGGCCAGAGGATTAGCCACAGTGACCTCACACTCAGAGTATCTATATTGGATTCCCAAGGAAATATCCAGATTACTGACTTTGGGTTGGAGAAGTTCACTCCCTAAGCAGGATGTGATATTGGATGACTGCAGTGTATGGCATGCTGCCCCCAAACAATTCAGAACACAAACTGGTCCAGACATGGCTCCTCGTACCATAATGATCAATTTGCTTTTGGGCCTCAGGACCTTTATTCTTTAATCAAAAGAAGGTTACAAAGATTCTCATTAGAATCCCTCAAAGCTTCCTGAAACACCACAGGAGGCATGGAAGGTCCCACGAGCCTGACTGGACTGCATCTAGAGACCTTCTTTCAATCCAGGGAGCTGAGGGCACATGAGGTGAGTTTCAGAGCACTTGTGCTGGCTCAGAGAGAGCTTTGAACCATTGCTCCCAGCAGTTATGATCCCACCCAGCTTCCTGAAACACAGGAGGAGGCACAAGAGGTCCAGTGGGCCTGACTGGGCCATGCTCAGAGACCTCCATTCAGCCCTAGGAGGCAAGGGTGCATGAGGTGATTTCCAACACACCCAGAGGAAGCTTTGGAACATCACTTGAAAACTGGAAATATAGGACAATGACAAAATGAAAGACCAAAATGCAAGCTCAAACCTCCAGCCCATCCCAAGAAAGCCTAGGAGCCATATACATAGAAGAAAATGTAAGCCATACACCTGAAATGATATCAATTGAAATAAAGAAACAACTTGAGAAAGTTATAAAAGAACTCAAATCAGAAATAATCTCTCAGGTTAAAGAAGAAATGATAAACATAATGAAAGAAAGGCTGAACACATCTAAAGAAGACAAAGTTAAAAAATTAGAGGAACAATACAAAAAGATGGAAACCCTGAATGAACAATATAAGAAACAAACTGAATGCATGAAGCAGATTCAAAGAGATATACAAGAAATCAAAATGTCCATTGAAAGCTGGCAAAATCACCTCAGTGAAAGTGAAGATTGAATTTCAGACCTCAGAGATAAGATTGCAGCTAGTGAACAGGAAAAGAAAGACCTCTTAAAAATAACAAGGAATCAAGAAATAATAATTCAACAGTTGCAAGATGATGCAAAGAAATACAACATAATATTGATAGGGATAAATGAAAAAGAAGGGGACAGCACAAATGATATCAAGAAGCTATTTACAGAAGTAATAGCTGAAAATTTTGCAAACATGAAAATGGAAACTGACATTCAGATTAGTGAAGCATATAGAACTCAAAATAGCCATAACCAAAACAAAACTACACCCAGACATATAATAATCACCATCCTAGAAATCCAACATAAGAACAGAATATTAAAAGCTGTTAGAGAGAAAAGACAGATGACCCATAAAGGAAAACATCAGAATCACAGCAGACTTCTCAACACAAACAGTGAAGTCAAGAAGAGCATGGAGTGAAATATTTCAGATCCTAAAGGAAAACAACTTCCAACCCATACTCCTGTACCCTGAAAAACTGTCCTTCAAAATGGATGGAGAAAGAACAGCTGAAGACAATGACAAAGAACAGTGAAAGAACTTCATGATCACCAAACCAACCTTGCAAAGAATACTGAAAGACATTCTAGATAGACATAGGAAAAAAACCACTAAGCAAGGCAGACAATTAAGCAGAGTAGAAAGGTAAAGAAGCAACAGCAGAAAGATAACATGTCAAAAATAAACCAATATATCACAGTTATAACTATTAATGTAAATGACCTCAATTCACCAATTAAAACAAACAGAGTGGCAGAATGGATCAAGAAACAACATCCAACCATATGCTGTCTACAAGAAACCCATCTAACCCAAAAGGAAACTCATAGACTGAAAGTCAAAGGATGGAAAACAATACTTCATGCAACAGGAACCCCCAAAAAAGCAGGGTTGCAGACAAACCAAGAATGATCTGAAGAGATAAAGAAGGTCACTACATACTAGTGAGGGGAAAACTTCAAGGGGAAGAGATAACAATTTTAAATGCATCAGATTTGGGAGTATCTAGTATACAAAACAAGTATTAACAGAAATGAAAAATCAAATAAGCAACAATTATAACAGGAGACCTTAACATGCTATTGACACAAAGGGACAGATCAACCAAACAGAAAATCAGCAAAGAAATAACAGAACTGAATCACACCTGTGAACAAATGGACTTGATTGACGTATACAGAGTGTTTCACCCAACAACATCAGAATATACATTCTTCTTAGCAGTACATGGGACATTCTCTAGAATAGACCATACAGTTGCCCACAGAACATATTTAAGTAAATGCAAAAGAATTGAAATTATCCCATGCATGTTATCGGATCATAGCACCATGAAACTAGAAATTAATGATAAAAGAAACTTCAAAACCCCACAAACACGTGGAAATTGAATAATACACTCTTGAGCAATCAGTGGGTCATAGAGGAAACTAAAGAAGAAATTAAACACTATCTACAAGCAAATGAAACATACAAATACAACTTACCAGAATCTGTGGGATGCAATGAAAGCAGTCCTCAGAGGAAAATTTATTGCAGTAAATTCCCACATCAGGAAAACAGAATGAACACAAATAAACAAAGATTCTTGCTAATGTGTGTTATGGAGATTGATATTTATGATTGCCCAGTGGTGGCTGTTTGAAGTCTTACCATTTTGCTTTATGAGTTGGCTATGGGTCATACCCCTTTCTATGGAAAAGTCAGGCTTCTGGTGCAGAGGGTCTACCCAGGTAGATACCCTTGTCCTCCCTCTCTCTACTCAGCCCTCCATGACCTACTCCACAAGCTTCTCAACCATAACTGCACAAAGTGGCCAATTCTAAAACAGATCTTGCAGCACCTGTAGTTCCATGGGTGTATCTTCCCATAATCCTCTACCTTAGTTGCTCTTCAAGCACAGGAAGACCACAATTCTGGGAGTCATGACCCAGACAGGATATGACCCACTAAATATTATTGAATCCCTGAGGCTCAGGAAGTAGGACTATCAGATAGCAACATGTTTGCTTCTAGAATACAACACTCACCAGAGGATAGGCTTCAAATTCAGGGTAAAGCCTGTGGTGCCACCATCTTCCCCATATCCTGATGCTCAACTCTCCTCCCAAGAAGAAAAGGCCACTGAGCCTGCCACCTACACTGACCCCTTCCTCCCCAGTGTGAAGCCGCCAGGACAGCTCCCTACCTCTCATTCATTTCTGAAGGATCTTCCTCCTAGCATGGCCTGACCACCTATCCCTGAGGTATCCTGTTCCAGCTCCTGCACTACCTTATCCTCTGCCAACAATGTAAGGAAGGTCTGTAAGGCAATGAAGAGGAGAGCTGAAGCCTTCCTGCTCTCCCTGTGCTGCCCCTACCTTCTGGCCTGGAAGAAACCTCTGGGATGACAAAATAAGGTGGACTCAGCATAAGTAGTGGACATCAGAAACCCAGACAAACCTTGGGGAGTGGGCAGGTGGTCCAATGGTGCTTCCTGTGAATCATCTGTGTCTTGATGATGCCAGTGTCAATTGTTAAATCATAGCTTTAGGGAAAGGAGAAGTTTTTGGTCAAAGGGTAGAATTTCAGATTGATAGGAGCAGTAGGCTGGGAGATCTATTGTAGAGGAGGATAAGGGTGATCATAGCCAAGAATGACACATTTCATGTTTCACAAGTCTCCTTGCATTTTGTGTGGAGATCCATGAGCAGCCTCCAGTCTTCAATAGACTTGGACATCCTGGTAATGGGCGATAGACCAGGAAGCTTACCCACTTTAATGAGGGAGCCAGACAACCTTCTAAGCTGCAGTGTCCCTGGCCTGCCTAGTTCAATGCCTCTGTGCACCACAAAGGACAAAGCAAAATACCAGAGGCTTCTCTGACACTTGAGGCCACTTGGTGTCCAGAAGGGCCTGGGACACTTCCCTCTGCTTCATCTCCAGCCCCTCTATCTGCCCCAGAGGATAAAACCACAGTGAGTCACTTTGCAGCCCTTTGTCTAGTGGAACTGGGAAAAGGTTGGGAGAAGGTTGCCCCTGCATCCCCAAGGGAGGAGAAGTGGATGCACAGCCCCTAGAAGGCTGTGTGAGCATCAGGAGCTGAGATCCAATGTGAGGAAGATGGACGAGGAAGAGCTCATTCACACAGTTGTTGCTGACTGCTGACTGAAGACCAGTTCTTCACAATCTGGACCACCCCATGGACTTCCTGAGTGTTTTCCAGACACGACAACTCCCTTCTCCCAGAGTGACACATCTAGGGAAATAGAACATGAGTGTGACAACAATTTGAGCTATGGTCTTTTATGACCATATGATCTACATCTTCACCTCTGCTGCATGCTACTGGCCACATAGACTGACCCCATGTGGAGTGGACTACACAGGATGAGATTACCAGTAGTTGAGGATCAAACATGGGGACCAAGTAGGAGACCATCTCCTACAGTCAAATCTGCAAAGGAATGGATTGGTCCAGACTTCTCCCATCTGCCTACCTACCACTTGTGTCTCCAAGGGTGGTCCTCATTAGGGCCTCTGCTCATGATCAATATAGAAGTCAAGGTACCCTACACCAATGAGCTATGTGGTGGGAATTTAATTGCAGATGCTCAATACTTATAGAATACTTCTGTGGGGCAGGTATGATTGTCCACACTTAAATGGAGAATAGAAAAAAGATAAGCAATTCTTTCAGCTTCACATTTTCTAAGTCATGGGACCAGGGATTTCAAAATGTGACATTTTTCCTAGGCTAGATTCTTCCCACAATGCCTGCTTCTTGTGAACTGGCTCTGGAATCTACCCTGCCTGTGCAGCTTACCCCTTGCTTACCTTCCAGAGGACTGGATTTTCTTAAAAAGCACCTCCAGTAACTTCCCAAGATTAAAATTGGCATAGAACTGGGCATAGTGGCATTTCTACAATCCCAGGATTCTGGCAGACTGAGGCAGGAAGACACCAAATTCAAGCTCAGCCAAGATGGACAACTTAGCAATTTGGCAAGACCATGTATAACAATAAAATAAAAAATAAATTAATTAAATAAGTAAATAAAAATTAAATACAAAAGAGGCTTTGAGGATATATCTCTATGTAAAAGTCTTAGGTTTAATCCTGAGCCCTGCAAAAAATAATAACTAAAAAAATACATGTCAATATATCATTTGTATCTCTGAGGCATCTGCTAATACAAATGTGATGCTATAGTGCTAACAGCTATTTACTACATTCCTCTCAGGGAAATGACTCACAAAATTTCTACTTTGGGCAGTTCTCTGTGGAGTATGTATTGTAGTAGCCCTATACAAATAATAGAGAAGTCTTTGATGATTATTTTCTTTCCAAGTGCAAGTTTATACTTATTTCCCCTGATTAACTTACACTTTTTAACTACAAAATCAGTTTTTTTCTATTTATCACCTAAATATTCTTATAATGTAATGACTTTCCAATTATAAGATATTGGAAAATGCTTGCTTTATTCTTTTAATTTTATTTAAAAGTTATAGAAAGCAAAACTTCACCCTTTAGCTAGGTTTTATGTAGAAATTAGAAATATGGTTAAATGTTTGTGCTATAAATTTTACTTATAAATTATTAGTAAGAATAAAGTATTAGTTTTACAAAGTTTCAATCATCCATTCTCCATTGTGTTAAAAACCAGGAAATTGGGGGAACAAACCGGCTCTGAGGGCATGTAGGCCCACTCAGCTGCAAGCAGAGCTCCATCTCGCGAGGCAACAAGGGAACAGGAAGTCCCAGCTCACTGGCATTAGCTCTGGGGAGTTTGGGATATTATCTCCTGGTGCTGGGGAGCCTGTACAGACCCGTAGGACACTGGATTAGCCTGGAGAGGTTTCACCAGCTTGAGTGGACCACACCCAGTGACCTTTATTCAAACAGTGGAACAAGCAGGCTCTGAGAGGGGAGGTGAACCCGCACAGATGGTGAGTGGAGTTCCAGCTCCCTGGTTCTGGCCCAGGAGAGTCTGGGACATCCACTCCTAGTGCTTGGGTGCCCACCCAGCCCCCTAGGACACTGGACTAGCCTTGAAAGGCTTTGGGGGCTTGAGTGGACCACACATAGCAACCTTAATTCAAACAGGGGAGCCAAGACCCTTGAGTCCCAGGAGCTGAAGGTGCAGGAGGTGATTCCCAACACGATCAGGATAAGTTTTGGAACATCACTTGAAACACGGAAATATAGGAAAATGACAAAACAAAAGAACAAAATGTAATCTTAAACCTCCAGCCCATCCCAAGAAAGCCTGGGAGCCACATACATAGAAGAAAATACTAGTCATACACCTGAAGTACTTGAAATGATATCAACTGAAATAAAGAAGCAAGTACAGGAAGCTATAAAGGAACTCAAATTAGAAATAATCTCCCAGGTAAAAGAAGAAATGATAAAAGTAGTGAAAGAAATAGTGAATGCATCTAAAGGAGACACAGCTAAAATATTAGAGGAACAAAGCAAACAGAATCCCTGAACAAACAGTATAAGAAACAAACAGAATACATGAAGCAGATTCAAGGAGATATACAGGAAATCAAAAATTCTATTGTAAGCTGCCAAAACTGCCTCAACAAAAGTGAAGACAGAATTTCAGACCTCAAAGATAAGATTGCAGCTAGTGAACAGGAAAAGAAAGACCTCTTAAAAATAACAAGGAATCAAGAAATAACAATTCAACAGTTGAAAGATGATGCAAAGAAAAACAACATAAGATTAATAGGGATAAATGAAAAAGAAGGGGACAACACAAATGATATTAAGAGGCTATTTACAGAAGTAATATCTGAAAGTTTCCCAAACATGAGAATGGAAAGTGACATTCAGATTAGTGAAGCATATAGAACTCAAAATAGCCATAACCAAAATAAAACTATACCCAGACATTAAATAATCACCATCTCAGAAATCCAACATAAGAACAGAATATTAAAGGCTGTTAGAGACAAAAGACAGATGACCTATAAAGGAAAACCTATCAGAATCACAGCAGACTTCTCAACACAAACAATGAAGTCAAGAAGAACATGGAGTGAAATATTTCAGATCCTAAAGGAAAATGACTTCCAACCCAGACTGCTGTTCCCTGCGAAACTGTACTTCAAAATGGATGGAGAAATAAAATACTTCCATGATAAAGAACAGCTGAAGAACTTCATGAACACCAAACCAAACCTGCAAAGAATACTCAAAGACATTCTAGATATACATAGGAAAAAAGCCATTAAGCAAGACAGACAATTAAAGAGAAGGGAAAGATAAAGACACAATAGCAGAAAGCATGTCAAAAATAAACAAATATATAAGTTTTAACCATTAATGTAAATGACCTCAATTCACCAATTAAAACTGGCAGAATGGATGAAGAAACAACGTCCAACCATATGCTGTCTACAAGAAAACCATTTACCCAAAAAAGGAAATTCATAGACGGAAAGTCAAAGCATGGAAAACAATACCTCATGCAACAGGAACTTAAAAAAAAGCAGGGTAGGTATTCTTTTTTCAGAAAATGGAAACTTCAAACCAGGAAAGGTCTGAAGAGATAAAGAAAGTCACTACTTACTAGTTAGGGGAAAACTTCAAGAGGAAGAGATAACAATCTTAAATATATATGCACCAAATTACAGAGCACCCACCTATACAAAGCAAATATTAACAGAAATGAAAAATCACATAAGCAATATCACAATTATAACAGGAGACCTTGCTATTGACACAAAGGGACAGATCAACCAAACAGAAAATCAGCAAAGAAATAACAGAACTGTATCACATCTGTGAACAAATGGACTTGATAGACATATACAAAGTGTTCCATCCAACAATATCAGAATATACATTCTTCCCAGCAGTACGTGGGACATTCTCTAAAATAGACCATATACTAGCCCACAGAACATATTTAAGTAAATGCAAAAGAATTGAAATTATCCCATGCATGTTATCAGATCATAGCATCATGAAACTGGAAATTAATGATAAAAAACTGCAAAAACCCCACAAACACATGGAAATTGAATAATACACTCTTGAGCAATCAATGTGTCACAGAGGAAACTAATGAAGAAATTAAACAATATCTATAAGCAAATGAAAACACAAGTACAACTTACTGAAATCTGTGAGATGCAATGAAAGCAGTCCTCAGAGGAAAATTTATTGCACTGAGTTCCCACATTAGGAAAACAGAATGAACACAAATAAACAACCTGATACTACACCTCAAACAGCTAGAAAAAGAAGAGCAAGCCAAGCCCAAAGCCAAAAGAAGGTAGGAAATTATAAGGATCAGAGCAGAAATTAATGCAATAGAGACTAGGAAAACAATACAAAGAATCAATGAATCAAAGAGTTGGTTCTTTGAAAGAATAAATAAAATTGATAAGACTCTGGCCAACCTAATTTAAAAAAGGAAAGAAAAGATTCAAATTCATGTAACACAGAATGAAAAAGGTGAAATAACTACTGACTCTGTGGAAATACAGAAGATCATCAACACCTATTTCAAAAACTTCTACTCTCATAGGCTGGAGAACACAGAAGAAATGGACAGATTCCTAGAAACATATGAACCACCAAAGCTGGATAAAGAAGATGTAAAACTGCTGAATAACCCAATTTCTATTAATGAAATTGAAAATGTAATTAAGTTCTTACCAACAAAGAAGAGCCCAGGCCCAGATGGATTCATTGCAGAATTCTACAAAGGAGACTTAATATCAACACTCCTCAAATGCTTCAATGAAATCAAAAGGGAAGCAATTCTCCCTAAGTCATTCCTGGAAGCAAATATTACTCTAGTACCAAAACCTGAGAAAGACCCAACTAAAAAAGAGAACTACAGGCCAATCAATATTGGCAAACAGGATGCAGCAAATCATCAAGAAGATTATACACCATGACCAAGTGGGATTCATCCCCGGTGTGCAGGGTTGGTTCAACATATGTAAATCAATAAATGTAATCCACCAAATCAATAGAACCAAAAGTAAGAATCACATGATCATTTCTATAGGTGCAGAGGAAGCTTTTGATAAGATCCAACACCCATTTATGATAAGAACCTTACAGAGAATTGGAATAGATGTCTCTACCTCAATATGATAAACCAAAGGCCAGTGTCATATTAAATGGCCAAAAACTGAAAGCCTTTACCTTGAAATCAGGCACAAGATAAGGATGTCCCTTATCACCACTCCTATTCAACATAGTACTGGAAATACTAGCCAGAACAATTAGACAGGAGAGAGAAATAAAAGGAGTAAAGATAGGAAAAGAGGAAGTTAAAATATCATTATTTGCAGACAACATGAAGACACCCAACACTCCATCAAAAGACTCCTAGATATAATAAATAAATTCAGCAATGTAGCTGGATACAAATTCAATACTCAAAAATCAATAGCATTCCTATTCACTAACAAGTAAATCACAATAGAGAAATAAGAGAAGCCATACCCTTCACAGTAGCATCCAAAAAAATGAAATACTTAGGAATTAATCCAATGAAAGAAGTAAAAGAGCTATACAGGGAAAATTATAATACCCTGAAAAAAGAAATAGAAGAGGACCTCAGGAAATGGAAAAACATCCTTGTTCATGGATAAGAAGAGCAAATATTGTGAAAATGGCCATTCTCCCAAAATTGTTGTACAGATTCAATGCAATCTCAATGAAAATACCACTAACATACCTCATAGGTCTAGAGAAATTACTCCTCAAATTCATCTGGAACCAGAAGAGACCTAGAATAGCAAAGGCAGTTCTAAGCAGCAAAGCCAAGGCAGGAGGCATCACAATCCATGACTTGAAGTTATACTACAAAGCTACTGTAATAAAATCAACATGGTATTGGAATAAAAACAAACCTGAAGATCAATGGAACAGACTAGAAGATACAACTACAAACACCCTCAACCACCTTATCTTTGATAAAGGGGCCAAACATGTTCACTGGAAGAATGATAGTCTCTTTAATAAATGGTGCTGGAAAAACTGGCTCTCCATATGATGAAAACTAAAAATAGACCATGCCTGTCACCATGTACTAAACTGAAATCTAACTGGATCAAAGATCTAAATATTAAAACAGAAACCCTAAATCTCTTAGAAGACAAAATAGGTAAAAATCTTGAAGACATAGGGGTAGGTAGAGAATTCATGAACAAGAACCAAACTGCACAGGAAATATTTTCCAGAATCAATAACTGGGATCATGTCTTGTTAAAGAGTTTCTGCGTGTTGAAAGAAATCTCCAGTAGAGTGGAAAGAAAACCTACAAACTGGGAAAAAAATCTTAGTGAACTGTCCCTCAGACAAAGGACTTCTGTCTAGAACTTACAAAGAATTTTTAAAAAATCAAACCCCGAAATTCAAAGGCCCAATCCAAATATGGGCATCTGAGATGAACACATAGTTCTCAGATGAAGAAATACGAGTGTCAAATAAATATATGAAAAAAGTTCATCATCATTTGTCATTAGAGAAATACAAATTAAAACCACACTGAGATTCCATCTCACTCCAGAAGTAATGGCCAGGGTCAACAAAACTACTGACAACAAATGCTGGAGAGGCTGTGGGGAAAAAGGAACTCTTCTGCACTGTTGGTGGGAGTGTAGACTTGTGCAACCACTGTGGCAATCAGTCTGGAGATTCCACAAAAATGTGGGATTGAAAGTCCCATTTCACCCAACTATTCCACTCCTACACATATTCCCAGAACTGAAAACATCTTACCACAGTGATATATGTGCACCCATGTTTATAGCAGCACAATACGTAATAGGCAGATCTTGGAAACCACCTAAGTGCCCATCAGCTGAGGAATGGGTAAAAAAATTGTGGTACTTTTATACAATGGAATACTACTCAGCTATAAAGAATGACAACATTGAGATATTTATAAATAAATGGATGCAACTTGAGACCATACTCATAAGCGAAATAAATCAAACTCACATGTATAAATACTGCATGGTCTCCCTAGTGTAAGAAAAGGTAAGAGTACATAAGATCCTATGGTAATCATGAATCCCCATTATATTGCTTTGAAGTCTTGTAATGTTTTCATTCATTGGTTGGAAAGGTTATATTCTGTTTTATTTGACCTTATTATGTGTAATGGTATGAACACCTACTTCGAACAAAAAAAGACGTTATGTCAGTCATTGCTGATTTAATATCACCTGGCTTTGAAGTCCTACCATGCTTTTGTTCTTCTATTACCATTGGTTCTATCATGTTGTGTCTTACTGAATTTTAATATGGGTAACAATATAAACAAATATTTTTGTGGAAAATGAGATATTATAGTAGCCATTGTTCATTTTCTGCTATTTGGTTCAGAATGCCTTGTAATAGTTTTATTCTCTTGAATGCTTTTATTCTATTTTGTTATGTTTGATATTATTGTGTGTGAAGCAATGCTCAACTATTTCAAATAAAAAGATATTATGATAGCTACTCTTCATTTCCAGTTGTCTTGTTGTGAAGTGCTGTGTTACTTGTTTGTTCTGTTTTGATGTGTGATGTTCTGTTCTCTTTTGTTTTAGTCTCTGTAAAATAAAATTTTTAAAAAAATTTTAAAAAACAGGGAATCCAAGGAAGTGAATATCATGGAAAAGATCAACTTAATTACCACTGCGTTATTTTGGTATTGTATGATTTTTGCTTGTTTAAACAATAATGAACTCAAAGATGTCAAAAATTCATCTATGAAAAATTCAAGATAATATTGGGTACAAATTTTATATGCAGATGAAAATTTATAAAAGAATCTAGTGTGTTTATCTCTGATATGTTTGCCTGAACAAGATTTCATTAATACTCTTAATGTATTTTATAATTATTAGAAAGGATAAAAAGGATGAGCTCCCTGCTAGTCAGGAGTGGATTCCATAAGGTGTACGTCATTCATTTTGCAGTATATTGGCCTTTTGACAGTTTTGAGGACCAATGAACGTGACATAAAGCAAGGATGCTCTTGATTATATGTAGGCTGTTGATGTCCAGAGTAAAAGCTGCTTGATTCCCATTTCACTTCCTCCAAGGTTTGTCCCTTTTGTTCAGGGTGCTGTTCTTTATCTCTTGTATTCCATTAGGCTTTGGTAGTCAATTTGCTTAAGTTAGGTATTTGGGCCTTCTGATATGTTAACTCACTTACCCTCAGAACTTTAGTTTACTTTAGGTTAACTATTTAGGACCTGTGCCCTATCTGCCTGACATCCCCTGTCTCCTTATTTCTATATCATGGAGTTACTTGAAGAGAATTTAAACTGAAATCTTATTTTAGACGACAATTTCAAATTTTTAAAAGTCAAAGTTGCATGACCCAGGCAGATATATTCTCACAAAAAGATGATATCCATAGAAGACATAAAAAAGTTCTTTCTGTGCTAAATACCTCCCTTCTACCAACAAACCTACTTGGGATTACTTTATCTTTCAAAATCCATCTTTTCTTTGATCTTCTGGTACACATCTTTTAGTACTAACACTTACTAATTTCCTGCCTCATTTTCCTATGATAGCTTCTTTAATCTTCTTCAATGTCATTTTCTTCTAAAACCTTATCACCAAAGAACCCTAGAAAGATATTCCTAATTATCAAACCATGGAACCCAGCTTCATTCTTCATTTTAATTAAATAATTTACAGTTTTGATACCAATTGCCTTTTTTGAAAGTATATTGTTCATTCATTGTTATAACCTCATTCTTTTCACCCATCTCTCCACCCTTTCCTCCTCTATTTACTTCTTTGGATTTTCTTCTCTGCATAGCACGTCACTTCTTAAATTTGTTCTTTTCTTGACTGTCCCATTAATGAAAGATCTTACCACCTCCTTCAACAAGTCACCAAGCTGGTGTCATTTCTCTCAATTGACAGACTGATTCCAACTACTCTTCAACTACTAAATCATCCTTCCAGCTTCCCATTTGATACACTCCCTATTTGCTTGAGGATCTATTACATTGATCATTCCATTCACTCACTGATACAATAGAATTTAATAAATGGCATCCCTGTATGCTTTAAATATTGTGAGGTGGTATAAACAAGATTGTGGCCCTCTGCTTTCATATGAAGTACACAATTTCATGGAAAAGAAAATGTCACAGATGACTCAAATGAAATCCTGACATACACTCCCTGGCAATGGTTTGTTTCCTGTGCTCTATAATTGCCTCACTTTCTCTCTTCTATCAGCTAATGAAATCTCTACTCTCCATGAAATTTAGGGAAGAAAAGTTGAAGACATTTTAAAACTTTTTTTCTTACTCTTTCCATGAATCAAATGAGTTCCAAAGACCTAAATAACTTCTCCTAAAGATGGCTTTCAGATGCAACTAATCTATTTTCAACCAAGTCCACTGTGATAGTGTCTTAATTCATTCCAGCCTCCAAAGCCATCTAAGCAATTTTTCCTTTCTCTGCTATCACTTGAATATCCCTGAATTGTCACTCTAATCAGTCACCCTCTTGCTCATAAAACTTTCATAATCTCTCTATGTGCTACCAAATTCACTAAAGATCCTCATCCCTATTAGGGGACACTTACCTTTACTAATAACAGGATCACTCTATATTCTAAATGGCAGTACTCAAACCTTGGTATGTATTAGTACCATCCACAGGGCTTTCACATATTTCTGCTCCCTTTCTCTTTCCATGAATTTCTAATGCCGTAGTCTGAGCAAGGGCTGAGAACATGAGTTAACTGTAAATTCCCAGGTGATGCCAGAGCTACTGGTGAAGGTACAATACTTTGAGAACCACTGATTAAGTATAATTTGGTTACTTGTTTTATTCTTTTATATACTTTTCACTCTTCCAGGAGGAATTCTGTTACATAGGCACACCCTTAGTTTTCTTTCCTCCAATAATGTTTTCTTGGTGAATATTCAGAAGGCATTTTCAGAATTAATCAAGACACTCACACTGCTACCTTCCTATCAAAGCCACCATCTTCTCTTGTCCAGCCTCCTGGAATACCTCCCTAAGGGGCAGCCCAGTTTCATGTCCATGTTTCTTAGAGATGTGTTTATTTCCATCAAAAGTGTAGTTACAGTAGTAAGTTCTGTTCATTTATTTTAGATGTGGAAAACATAGAGAAGAGACACACCATTCTACTGAGAAACTTTATATTTGAATCCAGTGAACTAGAAAGAAACTCTTACCACTCAGTTTGTCTTCTTCTTGTTCATGGTAACAGAAGTCTATAAAAATTAACTCAAAATGGATTAAAGACTCTAAAAAGACCCAAAACCATGAAAACATTGGGAAAATAGTTTAGCACACTGATATGGGCAGGGATTTACTTTTCTTGGATCAGACTCCTAAAACAGGAAATACAAGAAAATATAGACAAATGAGGTTATAGCAAACTAAAAATTCCTGCACAACAAAGGGAACTAGTCCCACAGTATAGAGACATGCAACAGAAGGGGAGAGAATACTGGCAGACTGTACACCTGGCGTGGGATTGATGTCCAGAACACAGAGAGCAGTTTACAAACTGAAGAGCAGAGAATCAGCACCATTTAAAACGGGGCAATACACCTGAGTAAGCATTTCTCAAAAGAAAATATATAAAGATAACAAACTGGGAAACATGCTAAATGAAAGAAACTTGGAGTGTTACTCAGCCATAAGAAAGACAAATTTGAGTCATTTGTAGGAAAATGAGTGGCTATTGAGACCATAATCCTAAGTGAAATCAACCAGACATTTGCAAGGTTAAGTATCACATAGTTTCTTTTACATGAGAAACTCAAAGTAGAAATAATTTGAACAGCAAAATAAAAAAGTCAAAAAATAAAGAGGTAGACATTGTAGAGACAGGAAAGTAATGTGTAGAAAGGGGGAGAAAAGGGACTAAAACTGAGCAAGAATATATACATATATATTTTCCCCAAGATGAATGCAATTATTATATATCACAAATAGAAAATAAAAACATTCCAAAAAGAAGCCAATTGCAAAAGACTGTATATTTTATAATTCCATTTGTATGAAATCTCCAGAATACAGCAATCTATAAAGACCAAAAAATGGATTAACAATTGCTAAAAGCTCAGATGTTTGAGGAGAAATGGCAAGTGATCAGTAATGAGGTACAAGATTGCTTTTGTGGGTAAGAAAAAATTTTCTAAAATTATGTGGTAGTCCCACAACTCTGAATATACTAAAGACCATTGAATTGTACCCATCATAAGGATCAATTGTATGACACAAAATAGTATCTCCATGAGATTATTATTTTCAAAAGCAGATGTACCCATGGTTTATGAACACCTCCTTGGTGAAGGTTAGGTGAAAATGAAATGAAATGAAAGGGACAGAAGAAAAGGTAAATAAAATTGCCTTTAAGGACTTTGAACAATTGTTACTACTGTGTCTGTGTAATTCAGCACCCACATTGATCTCTGATCTGAACACTTCCATGGTTTTGACTCAACTACATTCATGTATTTCTTTCTGATCTCTCTAATGGAAAGATTAGTTGACAGGAAAGCATTTTCTTAGGATTTCCTATAGCTTGAATTTTTATAGGCAAATCCATAGCAACCCCAAGAAATAATATTTAATTACAGTCTCTGCATGTTACTAAGTATTTGATCTCTTAGAGAATTCTAGATTAGACTAAACTCAGGCAATTGAAGAAAGAATGTACCCAGTGAAAAATTCACAAAAATTAAATGAAAAAATGTATTTCACAAAATTAAAGTTGGTAACAAATACTTATCACCCAAGTATATTTTGTGTTAGATATATCAAAACAGGAGCTCTGTATTATTATAAAAGGCAGAAATAGTTTTATACAAATAGTAGTGTAAGTGTATACTCTTGGAGGTAATAAAGAAAAAAGAAGAGAGAGAAGACAAGATGGCCAATCAGTGAGCAACAGAAAACAGAGCCTCCCGTAAGAAACAACTCATACACCAGAATAAAACACCCCGGAGAGACCCAGACAGAGGGAGATGGATCCTCTTGACACAGGAAGAAATTAAAATGTAAAAAAACTAGTGAAATACTTCAGGACTACAACTGAAACAGCTAAAAACTATGGGACACAGCGTTTTCGCGGTGACCTGCCAAGTTTGCACCAGCTTGAATCCGCGCCAGCTGGCAGAGCCGCCCAAACTCATTCCCTCCACCACTCACAGGAAGCACAGCAGCGCTGAGGTCGGGGTTTGGTGAGCCCAACGGAGAGGAGAGTGGAGCAAGCAGAGGGGCCCTTCATTAATCCACGGTCAGTGCTGGGAATGAGACCCCACCACCATGGGAATGGCGCAACCAGGTGGGCGACATGTTGGAATCTGGCAGGAGGAGCCTGAACTGGGAGAGTGACAATGACTTCATTGGTTGTTCCCTCCCAGAAGCAGATTCCTGTGATTTGCTTGGACTGGGCTGCGCCCCTGGCCGGGACCCAATGAGCCATCCCAAATCGACTCCCTGCACCTAGCAAGCACTAACTGGGTGATCACCCCTGAAGTTTGACTGGCCTGGGGCAGGCAAACACAGTTGCTGCTTACACCTCAGTGACAAGAGCAGGCAGGAGAGGGCAGAGGTCCCTTGCCAGTGTACATCGGAGGAAACATGGCCAACAGCGAAAGGGGCTGATACCTGCACTGTAATTTATGTGGAAGAAGCCAGGGCCATGACAGGAGAGAGAGGCAGGAGGAGGCCCCCAGCCCAGAACCCTGAGAGCCCTGATCCAGAAGAAGGAAAACAAGGGAGACTGGGAGCAGCAAACACACATCAGACATGGCTTCAATGGATATTAAGAGATATCTTTGGGACCTTGTAGACAAGCTCAAAACTGAAATATTAAATCGGGTAAAGCAGGATATGAGTAGAGTAATAAAAGAAATGCTCTCAGGAAGCATCTCTCAGGATGATACAGATGTAAGAAGGGAGGAACACAAAAAAAGGAGAGAAACATTCGATAAAAAATATAAAGAAAATATAGAATACATGAAGCAGATTCAGAGAGACTACCAGGAAATTAAAAACTCCATTGAAAGCTGGCAAAATGCCTTAAAAGAAACTAAGGACAGACTATCAAAGCTTGAAGACAAGTTTGCAGTGTGTGATCATGAAAGGAAAGATCTCTTAAAAATAACAAGGAAACAGGCAGTAATAATATAAAGGCTAGAAGATGACAAGAGAATCTACAATTTAAGAATAAGAAATGTGAACGAAGAAGCAGAAATACATACAGGCAAATTACAAAGGCTATTCATGGAAATAATTAAGGAAAACTTCCCAAGCATGGGAAAAGAAAATGACATTTGGTTATGTGAGGCAAACAGAACTCCAGCCACCTACAACCAAAACAGATCTACACCCAGACATATAATAATCAAGATACCAGAAATTCAACATAAAAACAGAATATTAAAAGCCATCAGAGAAAAGAAACAGATTACCTATAAAGGTAAACCCATCAGAATCATGGTTGACTTCTCGACACAGACCATCAGATCAAGAAGAGCTTGGAGTGAAGTCTTCCAAGTCCTGAAGGAAGGTGGCCTCCAGCCCTGATTGATGTACCCTGCAAAACTGTCACTAGAAATTAATGGAGAAACAACATGCTTCCATGACAAAGAGGAACTGGGAGGGTTTGTGAGAAACAATCCAACCCTGCAGAGAATGCTGAAAGACATTCTAGAGAGAGAGAAAAAAATACCAGGATTTTAGGAACAGTGGCAGAAAGGCCTCAATGAGTGGGTCAGGCAGTAGAATGAAGGAGAAAACTAAACAAAGGCAGAAAAGTAGCATAGCAGAAATGAGGCAGAGAAGGATAACTAGAAACTCTAACATAGATGGCCTTGATACACTATTGTTAATAGTGCACCAGGATTTGAAACCCACATTTCTCACACTACCCTGCTTAGATGTATTATATTCTGTTCCAGTCATTCTACCTGTACTAGATTTGAAGGCACAGACAGTAATCCTGAAAATAACAGGATATAGTATGGTAACTATCCTTAATTTCCTATTAACTTAATCTAAAGCTCTGTAAAACCTACACAGTTTTACCATGACTGATCA
>PVLA01000281.1:520189-636951 GCA_004027455.1 Hydrochoerus hydrochaeris
TCAAAGCTGTTATGATTGATAGTATCAAGTCTGAGAGTATAGGCAACTGCACTTAAGATGACAAGATCCACTAGAATATCCACTCTGGTTTGATTATTACCTGCCTTTGAAGTTTTATACTGTCTACAATGTTTTATTTTACTAATATTGTTATTTACTGCTATACTCAATTATACTGCTATATTCAATTATGCCTGATAATATAGAGATTCTATTGAAGATAATAAGAAACAACACAGTAATCATTGTAGATCACCTTGTACTGTGGTTTTATACGACTTTTTGGTTTTGTGTTTTTATAGGAATTTGTTTTGTTTTGTCTTGCTAAGTTTTGTTTTTCCCTCTAATACAGAAAGGATAGAAATACACATAGAGATTCATGCATGCGTAGCTGATCACACTCTCAGTGTTTGACTATCTACTTTGTGTGCTTTAATTTTGTAACTTAAACAACAATTTCTAAGAGGATAATACGTAATTTATTAACTAGTGATTTCTTATTATCTTTTTTTTTTGGAATTCTGTATTATCTCTACCCTTTACATGCTTTTGTTTCTCTTTAAATAAAATCTTTAAAAAAAAAAAAAAAGAAAAAAGAAGAGACTGTATCCTTTCAGAATTTGAGGTTGAACCCCAGCCATCCTATATAGAGGTGAAATGCTGCAGACAATTCTGTTAGGCTGTCAATGTCATAGTTTGCCTGAAATCATGAAGAAAAAGCTAGCAGTGAATGATACAGAACTCCTAACCACTGTAACTCAATTGAATACTCAAGTTTATATAAACTGCTATGCAAGATAAGTTTTAGAGAATAAATATTGCTAAAAATTTTTATATTTCAATAATATATTCCAATGGTCACAACAAATTGCTTCTGAACTCTGGTTCATGAGTTATGATTCACTACGGGATAGGAAGATAAAGTTGTGAAGTTCATTTTAATTAAATTCTTAAATGATAAAAAATTAACACCTCATAATGTTGAAAATCTAGATTTAATAGCATATTAATACAATTTTAATTCTTATACATGCCTATTTTCAGAAAAGTTACTAACAGCATAAGACATCTACTATGTAGGTATTAAGTTAGTGGGTTGCAAATGGAATTGTGTAACAGAAACTGGTCTCTTTATTTTTTTGGTGTTTAAAATAATGATTTCTAAGAGTTAAAAATAAAAATGCACTATATATATATATATATATATATATATATATATATATATATAATTTTTTACTGATTTTGAGAAACAAGTTCTAGAAACACTAACTTCAGATTTCCATATGACAACATTGGTTGAATAACTAATGTCTTTCTTTTAGTCTAAATGGGCTCTCTGAGTGACCAAATAAATTTCTGCCATATTTTATTGTATTTTGCCTTGCTGGTTTCACCACTGTATTATCCTCCTGGCTTTGGTACACATTTGAGTTTACAGGTAGGAAAAAGAGTCCTAATAAATGTTCACCAAAGCTATTTGCCCTCTTCTGAGCACACAGTTCAACTACACTTACCTTTTTCAGTTGGATTTGTGTTTATTTAATTAAAGAGAAATTAACTCTTTTTCTTTAGCTTCCCATATCTAATGGCTGGATATCGACAGCTTGTGTGATCCTGAAATAAACCATACATGAAAAATGCAGAGATTTTGTCAGCCTGAGTTCCTGTGTGACTGTCAGGAAATAATGTCCTCAACTCTTCACCTAAGAGAGAATTACATATTAAGTTAACTTTGTGTTAAGTCACTGATATCTGGAGAATTACCTTAACAAATCTAAAATGTAGTTGTCTCTCCATGTATTTCTATGTACTGGCCCCATGAAACTCATTTATCAATTTTGGGGGCAGGAGGGTAAGGAGGGAGAAATAAGAAGAGAGTATCTGTCTCTTCTCTTCTAAAATCTACTTTTAGCTTGTTTAATTGGATTTTTGTGGTCCCTTATCATTTCATGCCTTAACCCATATTATATTTTTGAGGTTGTGCATAAGTCAGAATGTTTTAATTGAAATATCAATTAAATATATTTCAATATATATTTAAATATATATCAAAAATATCAGTTGAAACTAGATTGAATCAGTAAAAGCTTTTGGCTCTCCTGATGGAAACAATCAAGAGGCAGGGCAAGATGTAGGCACAATTAAGTCAGGGGTTGGGGTCCATTTCCTTGAAGCTCCAAACTTCTGTCCTTTTCTGTCCAATTTCATTTATGGTAGCAAAATGACTGCAGTAGATCCCAGCTCATGTTTGCACTGCACATCCATTCTGGAACAAATGTGATACCTTCTTCCCTTCTTAGGAAAAAGTCTTAAGCTTTGCTCTCATTAGACCATTTGAATCACGTGTCTACACCTAAACCAATCACTGTGGCACTCCTGACAGTGCTTTGCACTTTAGTATTTATCCTTGAACTGAGGTTTTGGGAAGACAGAAGCACTTTTGCTGAGTGTTTGATGCCAGTTTGGGAGTTGGTCAGTACCTGAATAGTATGGCTGATTCTCAAAGCGGTGAGAAAGACTGTCCACCAGAGAGTTTATGGCGTAAGGGCTGGATCTGTTTTAAAATCAAATGACATTTAGCTCCTGATGTACTAGCATCCTTGCTCTTAATCAGAAGGCTTTATATTTTCCAGTGCTTTGTACCATTAGTAGTCACATTACCAAATGCAATATAAAAACTACGGAACCAGAAGATTTTAAAACTATATATTCTATTCTACATGAAAACCACCTTAGAGTATGTAGCACATACAGTGGTACCTCTAGTGGGGACAACTTAATTTGTTCTACAAATTTTGAAAAAATGGCCACATTTGTTCTTGTGGGGGGAAGATAACCATGGTCATGTTTGTCACCCAATGCAGAATTTATAAGCAAAACAACATTTTGCCAAACTCTTCTGTTTGTGAACCAAATTGTCTGGGAAAAAAATGCAATCATGAACCAAGGTACCACTATATTTTACTATGCTTATTTTACAGTTAAATTTCAGTTCCAGGAATTTGTCCAACATCACAGGCTAGTTAGTGACAGAAGTTGAATTCAGCTCTTAAAGTGTTTTCCAGTATTAATTTTACTATGTAAGAACGCTTCCTTGGCTCTCTCTGAAAGTGTATTAGATGAAGATTGTGTTGTAACTGGGTTTCTGGTTCAGAAAATCAAAGCTGGTACAAGGATAATTGTCCCTATAAAGTACCACTGGAGATGCTTTTCATCCTAAATTACTTAATCTTTGTGAGTTCAGGTGGCCAAGTACACTTTCAATTAGGCATCTTACCCATGAACTCGAAGCTCCATTGAAGAATAAGGAGCAATCTAGCCTTTGTTGTGATCAAGTCCTAGGGTAAAAGGTAAATACACAATTACAGTTAAGAAAGAAAACAGGTTCTTATTCTTTTATGCTCCTCTGAGAAGTCAGTGTACTGCAAATTAAAGGGAATGATAGTCTGGCTGCTTATAAGCATAAGGCATTGATTAGAGTATTATTGCTTTACAAGTTCATTGCTGTTGAACAGTGAAAGCATATAATTACTCCCTATAGAATGTAGTGCACAGAAAGCAGAGAAGTACATTTCCAAGGCTATATATTTAAATTATGAATGCAGGACTCATTTTCACCTAAAGAGAACAGATCATGATTCGGTTATGTAATCATTTTTAACAGAGATAAGGACTCACCAGAATAAGAGAGAGAAATATTTTCATTAAGAGTCACATTACCATATTCAATGTAGAAACTACTGAACCAGAAGATATTTTTGGAAAGCTGATTTGTCCACATTAGAACATACTAACCCCCTTTGCCCCCACCAAAAAAGAAAAAAATATGTTATCCAGGTAGTTGAAATAATAGTTTAGAGGAGGACATAAATAAGGCAGGAACCTGGAGGTGAAAAGTTATAGTTAAGCAAGCAATTGAACACAAAATACTTAGTAAATCACCTATAACTGACTTAATTCTACAAGTACTGAGAATTTTTAAGAAAGATGCCTAGAAAAGACTAATAAAATCCCATATCCAGTGAAGATTACTTGTGAGGGAAAGTCACTCAACTTCCTATCTAATTCCCCTATAAAATAAGGCACCTAACTATATTGATCTTATTTTTATAGGTTCTATTACATTTACAGACTGTTCTCAGGCAAATGGACATTTTTCTATGTTCACCAAACAATATGAAGCATATAGAAGCAATGTAAACTTTATTAAAGAACAGTTAGTGATTTTTTAAAGTTTTTATTTTCAGTCCAAAGCACTTTTATCAGCCTATAACATTTCTATGAGCTTTTTTACATTTTAGAAAAGATCATTTCAGCCAGATGTGGTGGTGCAGGCCCATCCATAATCCCAGCACTCAGGAGATTGAGGTAAGAGGATCACCATGGGTTCAGGGTCAGTTTGAGCTTCATATGTGATGAGTTCAGTTAGCCTGAACTATGTAATGACATAAAAAAAAGAGAAAAAAAAAAGATCACTGCAATGTGGTATTTATAGATCTCCCTGGAAGGGTATAAGGAACTTCAATTGTTGTTTTCCTTAAAATTCTCTCTTTCCTTCATTTGCTCTTTCATTTGTTTTTTGAGACAGGGTCTCACTATGCAGTTCAGAGTGGGCTTGAACTCACTATTTAGCATAGCTGGCCTAAAAACTTGCAGCAATTCTCCTGCCTCAGCCTCCTAAATCCTGAGATTACAAGCCTGTGGCACCATACCTGACTTCCTTAAAATTCTCACTCCCTCTTTCAGCCAGTGAGGAGTTTTTCCTTATAAGCAACAGAAACTGATTCTGCCTGATGTAGGCAGGAAAGGAATGTACTGGAAGTGTGAGGACTAGTTTACAGCATCCCAGGAAGCCTAGAGATTTCAGGAGGGGACAGGGCACAGGGTGGTCCAAAGGACATGGGTCACAGGAACTAACTGACAGTATTCAAAGGCATGAACATCAAAAGAATGTTTGTGCATTTTCTATCTTTGTGCAACTTTCCACAGATTCAAATATTAGAAGAGATTCTGCACTGTAATCTCTTTGGCTGCTATAGCTTAGGATAGCTTTTGGCAAAGGACAGCAGTGGCCACAAGAATGATTGTGACTTTAGAGTAGTACTGTGATTTGCAGGAACCTCCACAAAAAGTGATGAGGTGTGAGGAGTTTGTGATTTTCCAAAAGGAAGGCTTCATATTACAATTCCAATATGTAAATATCCAAATACTATATTCTGTGACTTCATATCACTCAACATATTAAAAAGTGTTCAGTGGTGATTATTGGTTTGTTTTTATTTCTGTCATTCAATCATTTATTAGAACAGACAATTTATTCCTAACTAGAGACCATTTCCTTGGAATTACTTACTAATGGTCTGAGGCATTACCTTAAAAGGAAAAAATGTTCTTCAAGTTGTAACCACATTACCTTAAACATAAGGGCGTAATGGTTAGGCAATAGAAACTTGCACTGATATTGTTTCAAACAATAGGAACAAAACACTGCCTTTTGCTGTTCTATTAATAAATGCCTTTCTGTGAAATATATTGTTTCAAAGATGTTTGGTGACAGCTTGATTGCATGCCATTTCCTTAAATATGAGCTGTGGGACAGGGATTGCAAAGATGTGCTCTCCTGTAACTCCCACACGAGTAAACAGAGTTGAAGTTACCAGTTGTCCGGCCCTCATTTCTCATCCAGTACCCTGGGGACAAAGTACCTTAAAACAATAGGCTTGCGTCAGGCTGTCATGTAAGAATACAAGCTGGCAGCTGCCTCCTAATTTCTGCGCAGTGGGATAGAACCACTGTTGACAATTTAAAATGTTTCAAAAACAGTAGGACAGACCTCAGATCAATCCATCAATCAATCAATCACCAGAGTTTATATACTGTTTCTTGCATCAGCCGTCTGGAGTGCTTTAAAAAAATAAAGTATGTGAATGCAAAACCCAAAAAATTAACCCTAATATTATGTGAATCTCTTTACTGGTAATCAGTCTAGTTTCAGAAAAAAAGAAATTGTTAAGATTCTACATATAGGACATTCTTGCATTGTACTCAGTTATTTACTTGTAATCACAGAAAAGACATCAAACCCTTCTCTTCCTTTTCCATTTGTTCTTCCATTTTTATTTTTGCAAAATCCTCACTTTCATTTTTTGTTTATTATCTCTTTATTTTTAATTAACTCCTAATTTGTATGCATATTTATGGGGTATAGTATGATCATTTAATTAATATCTATGATGTATAACAAAATCAGAGTCTTGGCATTTCCATTTCCACATATATTCTTTATTTTTGTGTTGGGAATGTGCAGGCTCCTCTTTTCAAGTTATTTTGAAATAGCTCTTAAATCTTTGTGAATTAGTTACCTTACTATGCTACAGAACATGAGATAAACAAAGAGAACCTGTTCTTTTGCCTAGAACAGTGTTGGACCAAAGGCCAATCCAGCCTACTTCTTTCTTTTGGACGTAGTTTCACTGGAAAACAGTCATGCCAAGCTGTTTACCTATTGTCAGTGGCTACTTTATTGCGGAGTTGCCACTACAACAGAGACCCCTAACACTTTAAATACTATCTGGCCTTTTAGAGGAAAAGCTTGTCATCTTTTAGCTTACGATTTTGCTAACTAACTGCTAGGTTGAAATTAAGACAATGGTTTTTCCTTTTCTTTAAGGAGCATTTTATCTTAGTGGATTGAGAGGTTGATCGCAATGGAGATATTGAGCTAATGATATAAGATAGAGTTTGAGGAAAGTTGAGTTTGTGCAGTATTGATTGCATTTATATAAATAATTCAGAGAGGAGAGATTGCCCAGTGATACTGCAGAAAGTTCTGCAATGGAAATGAGATTGTAGAGTGAGTAAGATTTGAATCAGTGTATCTCAAACTAAAAAGCAGCTTTGAAAACATCTGGTCCAGGGGATCCCAAACACTAGATCATAGTCCAGTGTCAGGCTATGATGGGTATCCCCTAATTGCCAACAACAAGAGGAAAAACAAAACACATATAGCTGAGTATTTTAAGGCAGAATTTTCCTCATGTCTACCTATTTTGGACTTGTGTCTCTTTGTACAATATAAGCTTCATAAAGCTGAATCTATTTAACTTCAAAATTATTTGCTTCCTACATTTATGTTAAGATTTCCTTTTATTTATATTGTTTTTTTTTAAAAAATGACATTCATAGTGGAGGGCATGTGCTGTTTTTGCAATTATTTGTATCTTTACAGAGTAGAAAAAATTTTGACTGCTTGATGCATAATCCCTGATATGTTTCATGCTTATTGTTTCATGGAAACCAGGAGACTGGAGATCCTAGCCTATGCTTCGATTCTTCTGCATCAGTCCACCAAATAACTAACAGAACTGATGAGAGGATAAGACTGTGCAGATAGCAGAAAGAAAAAATAAGTTTCAGGTGGAGATTAAGTTTGTTGATTTGCTCCCAATTCAGGTCCATCAAACTACACTTGGCTTTTGCACCAAAACTTTTTAGTTTTCTAAAGGTTCCATATCCATTAAGTGTTCCTCTGCAGAAGAACTAGAGGTTTTCTTAGGCTCAAGCACACAGTCAGACTCACATATTCACCATGAGCCAATGTGTTTTCAGTACACTGAGAAGGTAGAGATTTAGAATGCACAGCTCCCAGGAGGGCCCACAAGGGTAGGAATCCTTGCAGCATTGTAAGTTTCAACTGTCATGGTCTTCTTACATCTCTCTCAAGGGGATAGCTCAAGTGCAAGAAGGTCAGAACCAAACAGGTAGATTTCTGAGAAACTCTGCCTTACAGAAGCCAGTATCTCTTTTGGTAACAACACAGGCAGAGTTTCCAGCAAACTTGCCTAGTTACAAAAGTTCTTACCACTTTTAAGGAAGCCCATAGTTATGGCTTTGTATCAGGTATGTTCCCTCCAGTCTAAATGTAATTGTCCCATAGGGAGTCATTTTATCATTAGCAATGTTGCCTAGCAACTGCTGCTACGTTTATGCTATCAAGTTACCAAGGGAACAGAGCTCAAGAATTAAACAAAAGTTCATATTCTTATGCAAGTGGGGAAAGGGATACTTTAACCCTTTGCCTACAACTGCCCTTAGAATGGCAACAATGAGGAAATATCTGGTCCTGTGTAGTTACAGTGAAAACAGAATGGTAGGTGTTCCTTTCAGATAAGAGACTAGTTTTAACCCTCTCTTGGGATAAGATCCTGGAGATTATGAGTAGTGGCCCTGCTATTAATAAAAAGTCATGTGACTAACTACTACCCTGTCATTCTTAAGATCTCTTTGTGTGTTCATCACTATAAAAACACTTGAGATATTCAATACTGATGAAGACTATTTTGACTGAAGAGTTTTGGAAGTTTTTTTTCCCAACTGATGAATTTTTTGTTTTGGCTTTTGGAACCTGTGGTGAGTTAGTGCACAATGGTAAGCAGCATTTGGTGGAGGGAAACCATGCACTTTATGAGTGGAGAGAGGGAAGAGAGGGAGAGACAGAAAAAGAGAGAGAGACAGAGACAGAGATAGATAGACAGACAGACAGAGACAGAGTCAGAGACAACAAAGTCCCTTCAAAGGCATGCCCTATTGACTTAAAATGTTCTGACCAAACCCTCATTACTTAGTTTCCACCATTTCCAAGTAGTACCAAAATAAAGACCAACTGTTCAACACTTGGACTTTTGGGAGACATTCTAGATGCAAATTATAACATTTTTCAAATATCTCCTGATATTTGAAACATCTCCTGATATCAGAGAACCCTGCCTGATCATCTTGACCAGTGGGTATCCATCCTGGCTGTTCTCCATCATCATACCATCTTTATCCCTTGGTACACTTTCCACCAAACACTATATTAAATGTTCTGTTTATCTTCATTTTGAGTCTCTCCCTCAGTAACAGCTTAGCCACATTCCCCGCCCAACTAGTTCCATACCTGGAACAATATATGCAAGACTTAAAACAATCTCTTGACTTGATAAAGAAATTAATGAATGAAGGAAACAGAAGTGCTCAAAGCTGTGAGTACTCCCTGATCTATGTCCACTTTATAGATCATAAGCTGGCCATTTGTCTCACTTTCCCAAAGCCTGATACTTGGGTGGTTAGATCTTTTCTGCTTGAAACTTAGATCTCTTAACTGGCTCATTTTCTTGGTCTGAGAAAAGATCTGTAGGAAATCTTCCTAATTACATTCTAAACCATTTCAAGTTTCACTGTATTGTCATTTTAATGCAAAGGGGACAGAGTTCAGCATAGGCATTTCTTTGGGGCAATTTAGCAGTGATTCTCATTAGCATCTGTCCATGTTAACCATGATTAGTTTGATACAGAGAGCAGAGATGGGCTCTCAGTTTGCATGGTGATAGCTTGATCCAACCTCAAGCTTTAACTAATCAAGAACAGAAAAAGGAATCATACCCTTCTTTACCTCAAGTGAAAACCATTGCTACAACAGAGATATGAAACTTTAGGGCCTATTTTAAAACAATGTAAGAAAGGGAAAATAAGTTTATCTTAATGCTTTTGAATATAACCTGCTTTTTCAAGCAAATTCATAGATGAGAGGAATTCTAGAAAAATATCAAAGGGAAACGCCCTTCTTTTGAGTTCCTCAAATTAGTTGATATCATAGCAATCATACCTTTGATAATATTCTTTCTCTACTAATAAATTTTTAAAGTAGTAAGAGAAATTAGCTTCAACCTTGAATTTCTGCAACCAGAATTCTGATGTGATTTAATGAAAATATACACTAGAGCCATTAAGGGTTTTACTAGGCATGAATAGCATACCCAGCGATACACTGTCCAGCCATCATGCCTGGAGTATTGATTTTCACAGAATAAGATTGGCCTATGTGGTGAGCTTGAATTTCAAACTCTGTGCTATCCATGGACAGTCAAGTTTGTCTCAAAGTTAAGGATAAGGATAGAGGTCTCTTTAAAGTTGGTTTAACATTTTTTACTCTACTTGCCTATATTTACTTAAAGGACAAAAGAGACCAAAAATTATGAAACAAAAAGCATACAAATTTGGGCCACCATATCTGTGAGTTCCACATCTATAATTTCAATCAATCATAGGGCAAAATTATTCAGAATAAAAACCAACAATTCAACTGTCCTGAAACATACACTGACTTTCTTTTTGGACATTACTCCCTAAATGATACAGTATAACAAATATTTTCGCAACATTTACATTCTGTTGGATATTATCCGTAGTCTACATATGATTCAAATATAGGAGAGAGGACATATGTAGATTGTCTGGAAATCCTAAGCCATTTTGTACATGACTTTGAGCACCCATAAGCTGTGGTACCCTAGTGTGTGTTGCCAGTATGGGAGGATTCTAAAACCTATCCATTGAATACAAAAGGATCACCAGAATACCTTGGATTTCTGGGCTCTTGGTCTGCTTAATATTAAATATAGATTACTTCATAGGAGACAGCAGTTTGAGCTACTTTATGAGACCAAAACAGATAAATCAGTATTACTATGGGTGCTGGGATCTTTTCTCCAAGTCCTTCATGGAAGTTGCTTTTGAAATTGTTTCTCTTAGGGAGCTTACTCATTGATTTGTACTGTTTACGTGACCAAGATAGAATGTCCTATCTAAGGAAGATGTTGTCAATAACCTAAGTATCCTATTATCTCCAAGGATGAGTTTTATGCAGTCATACTTTGATGAAAACTGGGTGGAGACCAAGAGAGGATCAAGCCCAGAGAACTGTGGTTCTTTTAATATTCATTTCTTCACATTCACCTTAGAAATCTACATAAAACAGAAGAACCCAAGCAAGTATTTTCAAAAATTATATGACTTGCAAAAATATGCAAATTAAAACCACAATGAAAGACCACTGTTTTAACCTACAAGATAGGCAAGAAACAAGGTTATATACAGCGTCAGATGGGATGTTAGGCAAATATTGTCTTGTGTGTATTGATGTGGAATTGTAAATTGGTTTTAACCCAGTAATTTCACTCCTGGGAATTGATTATATGAAAATAATTAGAAATGTAGGCAAGGATTATGTTACAAAGGTTTAGTGAAATCTCATTTATTTATTTAATATATAGATAGAAAAGTAATATTAGTAGTCAAAGGCAAATGATTTGTGAAGTATGGTACCTGAAAACAATACAATACTGGAAAGTTGTTTATTAAATAATTTTAATATAATTCAGTCAGCAAATATTTATTCAGTTCCTACCATGTACCAAATGCTGTTCTGGAAACTGGGAATTCAAGTGAACAAATACAAATTTCTGCCCTTGCACAGTTTGTATTCTAGCAGGCCAGACAGTCAATAGACAAAATGAATAAGCAAAGTAAACAGAACATTATACACTTGAGTGATTATAAATAAAATAAAGCTGTAAAAAGGATAAAAGCCTTTTTGAATGAATTCTTTGAAGAAAGCTGTGATTTATTCCACAGTGTATTGGTAGAGCCCAGCCCAGTACCTGACATATGATAGACAAATAATCATTTGTTAAGGATTCTTGAGTAGCTTTCAGAAAAAGGAATTGCTGTGCACAGGGCCCTCATGAGTGGCACTGGTGAGAGCCACAGGTGTTACAGTGTACCTGGAATCTGACCCGAGTGCCAGAAAAGTGAGCTGATCCTGGAAAAGTGGTTGGGGGTGGCATGAATACAATGCTAGCACATAATCCAGGCTATGTGGGTTTTATGGTAGCGGTTGTGGGGAGCTACTGAGACACTCAAGTAAGCAAATGAATTGCTTGATCTTGGGGTTTTAGAAAGGTCTCTTGGGAACAATCACTGGGAGTGGGGAATCGAACGTGGAGACAGAAGGACTCAGCAGGGCCTGCTAATGGTATATCTGTGCTCTCAGGGCTCCTTCTGCACAATCCCAGAGGTCTCTGAAGACCACACATATGCAAAACTTCCTCTGTGTCTTTCTGTTTCAGGTCATGATATGGAGAGCTGGAGTAAATAGAAAACTGCCTCAGTTTCTTTAAACCACAGGAAAACACTACTGGATCATATCCCACTAAGTCTTTCAGAGGCTTCCAGGTGCATTGAGCCACCTTTGTCCAAAGTGATGACTCATTTATTAGCATGCTCTTCACTGGCCTCCTTCCTTCCCTGTTTCATTTTCTCATGTCTTCAGAAAAATTCCTGGGATCACCTTCAAAAGAGATACTTGCACAATAAGAGAAAAGAAAGGGAGGGAAAGGGGGGCAAAGGGAAGAGGAGAAGAGGGCAGGAAGGGAGAAAGAAAGAATTGGATAGAGTTGTATTGCAATTTTGAGTAAGATGACCAATGAAAGCCACAGTGAGAGAATGGCAGGTATCTAGTCTTCCAGGAAATAAGGAAGCCAGTCATCTGCTAAACAGTGTGTACTGAGAAGGAAAGTGCACACCTGGGATGGGCCATGAGAAGCAGCCAGTGTGGCTGGTGCAGAGGGAATCTGATGAAAATAGTAAGACATGATATCAGCAGGAAAAGTTGAGGGCATCTGAGAAAACAAAATAAAATTTTGGTTTCTGTTCTGAGTATAACTGTGGATGTTAAGCTTAGTTGTGCCAGCTTGATCTACTTGATTTACTTCATTACATCAACTTGATTTCCTAAGGGATTGTTGGGCACACCTCTTGTGTGTCTGGATGGGTTATCAAGGTGTGGCCTTGGACACTGTATCTAGTCCCTTGCCTCTCTGGCTCTGATCCCCGCTCTGCTCCTCAGATGCTATGAAGTAAGCATCTTTGCCCCACCACGCCCTTCTTAATATTTCTGTCTTGGAGCCACCTGACCAGGAACTGAATTATCTGAAACCATGAGTGAAATTAAATCTGCCCTTTAAGTTATGGATGTAGGTATTATGATCCAATATCAGGGAAAGCTGACTAAAACAATAATGGGAAGCCATCATCTTTGGAAGGCTCTGAACACAAAGGACCTTTTTTCACATAGGCTTACGTCCTGTCTCTCTGGCTATTGTGTTACGAATGGAATAAAGAGGGCAAAAGCAGAATCAGGGAATCAAATTAGGAACATTGCTGTGATCCTGGTGAAAGCCAGTCATTTGAATCAACATGCTAGCAGTAAGGTTGCTGAGAATTCTCCCAGTTGTGGAAGAATTATTATGCTATAATGACAAGTATTTAAGAGTAAGCAAGCAGTAACAACAAACAAACAAACAAACAGAATAGCACTGTGTCACTGTCATGATTTTATAGATCTAGAAAAAAACAGCTAAAGGATATGTTCCTGGTTATCTTGGGTGCCTGGTGTCTGCAAAATATTTTTACTTTTGTGCATTATTTTTCTTATCAAGCACAGAGAATTTAGATGCTTAAGAAGCAAGGGACCAAGTTATCCCTCCAAATTCTCCTTAGCAGAAGAATATGTCACTGAAGTTTTGCATTTCTGCAGATCTTGGCTCCATTTCCTTTCACAGAAAAGTTACCTCTTTCTGCACTGAGACTATAGAAGAAAATGTATTTATGTTAGTTCTTAGAAGACACCTTCATTGGTTCAGAAATTCTCTTGCCAAGATGACATTGTAAGAGCTGACTAAATTCATAGTAAATGAATTTGCATTGTGTGTTGGGAAAATCTCCTGAGGACACAATCACAGACACTGTCTTTTGTTCTTATACTAAAAAGAATGTGCTATGGGCTACCTCATTCTTTCTACCTTGGTCAAGGGACCATTTTAATAGCTTATAGTGTCCAATAGCCAAGAATATAGCACTAAAACTGTCAACTAGCTATATTTTATTTACTTGAATTAAATTGCACAATCTTCTTGTTATTCAAAAACAACTGAGTATTTTTGTTACCAGAAACGTTCTGCATTGATACTTCTGAGGCTCTGAGGCTTTCAGATATGCATGTTTTTCAAGCACATTAGGAGACTGTTCTGTTTCATTCTTCTCTGCTTAGTGACTAGAAAGTATATAAGAAAACATTTTTATAAAAAATGAGTCAAGAGATAAAAATAATGAGTTGTGAGACATGGACATACTGTGCAAATCCCAGTCATACTTCAATGCAATGCTAAGAAAAGATAGGTGGATAATACAGTAACCTAGCTGATACAGGTGGCCTAATCACGCTTACTAACTGAAGACACAGTTCAGCAATTTGAAGCATCAGCCCATGTATGCAAGAACATTTTTCTAATAAATAGTTTAGCTAAACTAATTGGAAGCAAAGCAGTTTATTTATTTTTTTTCAAGGTAGAGACTATAGAATCCTCTTATTTTTTGAGAAGTACACAGAAGCTTTTTAGAGAGAATATTTTTAGTAAAGGGTATCATTTTGGCAGATTCATGCATGCACATAACATACTTCAATTATTTTCATTTCCCGGTCACCCCATTTGCCTTGCCGTTTCCTCCAGCTTCACAGATTTTCGAGGGGAGAAATCTCAATATGTATTATATATTTTGCTGTATCATTGCTCCATAGGGATTTCCTTACATGTACATCCCATCCCTCTCTGTTTTTCCCTTCTTTTTGTTCAATAATAGGCTCCCTTCCACTCTCTGCTCATCTTATTTAGATTCTACATATTAGGCAGAATAAATGATATTTATCTTTGAGTCTGGCATATGTCAGAGAATAATATACATCTATGCATTATAATTTATTTAGAGGCATTGTTCTAGGTTTGTCTATAGAATAATATTATCATTAGAAAAAATGAGAATATTGGTGGTCATTATAGTATAATGTTGATTTTTTATGAGATTTACCCTAAGCAGATGATGTGTGCATTTTATACTATCTTCACAATGATCTAAGGATAAATATACTATCATAATTATTCTCATCTTACACATGAATAAATTAAACATTTTTCCTTTTATTATTATGTATTTTCAGTACATAATGATTACACTCATCACAGGGCATCTACATAACACATCTTAAGTCTTTTATATCCCACTCTTCCTTTCCCTCACCCACCTTCCATCTCTTGGTCCCCTACCCTTTTTTCAAAAGATCTATCTCCCTGTTTCCTATTATCTTTTATTTTGTTCTATACTTATTTATGCTTTTGACTTCTCATGTAAGAGAAACCATGCAATACATAAGTTTGTGTGCCGGATTTCACTAGACATGATGCCCCCCAAGGAGCATCCATTTTCCTACAAATGACAAATTTATTTTTCTTTATAGCAGAATAGAATTCCATTATATTTAAAAACATTTTCTTTATCCATTTATCTGTTGATGGACGTATAGGCTCCTTTCAAGACAGCTATTATGCTGTTTTAAACATGGGTATGCCTGTACCACTGCAATATGATGTCTTTAATCCTTTCAGGACGATACCTAGAAAGAGAATACTTGGGTTGAAATGAATTTCTATTTTTAGTTTTCTGGGGAATCTCCATACTGACTTCCATAGTGGTGGTACTAATTTATGTTTCCACCATCAGTGTGGAAGGGTGTTTATTTTCCCTGCAGATTTACCAGCTTTTGTTCTTACTTGGTGACAGCCATTCATTCACTGCAACTTAGCTTACCATTTTTAACATTTGCATTTCTGTAATGCTTAGTGATGTTGAACATTTTTTTCATGTATTCAGTTGGCTTTTTTTTTGTATTGAGTCTTTTATTGGGATCTGGCTTTTTATACATTGTAGATATTAGTCTTGCCTGAGATGCAGCTGAAAAAAAATTTTTTTCACATTCTGTAGCTTGTCTTTTCATTTTGGTGGTTCGGTTGTTTCCCTGGCTGTGCAGAGATTTTTAATTTGATATAACTTATTCATTGATTCTTGAAATTATTTCTTTTGCAACTGGTGTTATTTTCAGAAAGTTGCTGCGTGTGCCTCTGACTTCAACTGTTCTATTTATTTCATTTTCCATTAGGTTAAGTATTTCTGCTTTAATATTTAGATCTTAATCCATTTTTATTTTAGTTTAGTACATTTAGTCAACATTTAGTCCAGTTTTCTCAGAACCATTTGTTAAAGGCTATTTTTCTTCCAGCATATGTTTCTGACACTTTTGTCAAAGATCAGGTAGACAAATGTGTCTGAGGTTGTTTCCATGTCCTCGGTTCTGTTCCACTGATCCACATATCTGTTTTTGTGCCAATGTAATGCTGTTTTTATCACTGTAGTCTTATAACATAACTTGAAATTCAGGATTGTGGTGACTTCTGCTCTGCTCTAGTTGCCCAGGATTGTTTTTGCTACTTGGGTTCTTTTGGTTCCAAATAAATTTTAGGATTGTTTTCTCTACTTCCATGAGGAATACTGTTGATATTTTGAATGTGACTGCATTAAATCTATATATCAGTTTTGAAAGTATGGTCATTTTGACAATATTGGTTCTGCCCATCCAGAAACAGGGTATAGCTTTCCATTTTCTGATGTCCTCTTTAGTCTCCTTTTTCAGAGTTCTATGGTTTTCTTTGTGGAGGACTTTTGCTTTCTTGGTTGAGCTAATCCCTAAGTTTTTAATATTTCTTGATGCTGTTATGAATATTTGTTTGTTACCTACCTCATTATTTGTACACAGGAACGCCATTGATTTTTCATTTTGCTACACTTCTAAATTTGGTCATTAATTCTAAAACTCTTTTGGTAGAATTTTTGGATTTTCTGCATAAAAGCTCATATTATCTGTAAATGATAATAATTTGACTTCTTTCTTTCCTGTATGTAACCTTTTTATTTATTCCTCTTCCCTGAAAGCTCCAGATAATGTTTTGCATAGTATATTGAGATGGAATGGTGATAGTGAACAGTCTTGTTTTAAAGAAACTAAATCTTAAAGGAGTTAAATAAAGTCTACTGCTCTTGTGATTTAATGATTAAGGAGTATCAACCGACAATCAGGATTGTATTCTCACTTCAAATTAAAGGTTATTTTGACATATTGAATTTCTCTTGTCCACTGGGTTCAGCAAGATGACTAGATGAGTACAGAAAAGTAGCAAAGCTGAGTTCTGGAAAATGTCATCCTGGAATCCTATGAATTTGCTTATCTGAACAGGGTTTACTGATTAAGCAGCCAGAGGACCGAGTTGTAGTCCAAATCTTCACCTTGTATAGTTCTGTATTCTTGAAAGACCTCAATATTTCTAGGCTATAGAGAGTCACTATATCAAAGTCTGAAAAGGAAGATTTTGTGATCCCTTGGGTCTTTTTCAGTTGTAATATTCAAAAGACCTTGCTTGGTTACTATCACTAGTATCTAAAGTCAGAGACACATCAGTAAAGAGTTTTAGTTTTCCACATATAGAAGCTTGAGTCATCATAGAAACTGGGAAGAGGCAGGGCTAACCAGTTAACTAGATCAATAATTACATTTTCTCAGGGCAACAGCTAAAGAAGAAATATCTAAGAAGCCTTTTTATTTTCAGTTGTGGTCAACATCATTCAATCCTAATGAGAAAAAATGGGGCATTCAGCAATATGTCCCTGAAAGGCATTTGCATTTCTAAGACTCTTGTCAAGTCAAAGGAACAGCGAAAGCCTACTCAAAGTGGCTATTATGTAAAATTAGATAAGTACTGTCTAAAAGACACTGGGAACTAGGTGAAGTAGGTCTGTAGAAACCTCTCTCTCCCCTATGCTCAGACAGCAGTTCCTTGGAATGCTAGTCATATAATGGAAAAATGTAAGTTAATGGTTTTTGTGGTTTAGTTTATAAAACCTTTACTCTCTGGTAATTAGGTGCAGAAGACAGAACACTGGAGACAACAAGTGCTACTAGGACAGCTGGTCCAAAATACCCACTAGACCTTCCAAGCATTTTATGTGGCTTATCACCACCCAAACACCTGGACCTCATGCATGATCCTATCCAGAATATTGCCATTGGACCCTCCTTTGTTAGTCTCAGTAAATGCTGTACTTTCCTATTAATACTTACAAAGGAATCTATTCTTTTTTTTTTTTTGTCTTTTTGAGACAGAGTCTAACTATGCAGTTTATGCTGGCCTTGAGCTCAGTTTTTAGCCCAGGTTGGTCTCGAATTCACAGCAATCCTCTTGCCTCAATCTCCTGAGTGCTGGGGTTTCAGGCATGCACCACCACACCAGGCTTTACTAATGAGTCTTAGTAAACTTTGTCTCACATACCATCTCTAGGCATTCTCTTCAGTATCTTGGCCACCTACCCCACTGCCCTAAGACAACTGAGCTATAGGCAGAACAGCTTTCTAGCAGTGAGTACATTTGTACTAGACCAAATGTAAGTTGACCTAGTCTTCATTTCAGTGTTCTGTCTTGCTCCTCCAGTACTTCAGTTTGAAGCTTTCTATATGTGTCAGCTAAGAGGCATTTTGATGCAAGTGATAGAAAATTTGACTCAAAGTGGTTTAAGCTCAAAAGGGATTTATTGACTCATATACTCAAAAAGTCTTGGAGTAGAAATCACTCAGATGGATGAATTGAGAACTCAAACAAATCATGTATCAGTATTGCTGAGTTGATTGCATTCTCAGTTTTTACACAGAGGCCTATGAGAATTCTTGATTTAATGAAAAGGAAAACACTATATGGATGCTAAAATCACCACCTGTGACATGTTCTATGCTTCCTATTGACTGTGATTGGATCACATGATCTTTCTCCAGCTAATCACTATGGATAAAACCTTGCAATGTCTGATGGTTTATACTGACCCATACCTCACTCCAGCCTCTAAGGATGGTCTAGGCAAACTTACCAGAAGCACTTTGCATAACAGTTGCACAGGCATAGTCCCCAGAGTGAAAAGGGGCACTGTTTAATGATGAGATCTAGGTTAATAATGAGCAGCAAAAAACAACACATCCTATGCTGTATTTCAGAACAAAGGATAGCAAATGTATTTGGGTCTAGTAGCTGTACATTTTCTCTAATAATGTGTAACACCATATTACTCCAAAGGAAAAAAGACTCTGGAATCAATCTTTCTTTCTTCTCTCATTGTTGAGGGAATAAACTTCCTAAACAGGCCAAATATTGGGGTTGCATAACTTTTACTTGATTAAATGTAATTTTAACATTTTTGAGCTTGAAATCTATCACATAGGCTAAAAGAAAGGAATAAAATGTTTTATTCCTTTTCTTTCCACCAGTTCTTCAAAATTAACATCTGGAGAATTTAAGAAAGTATAAACATGAATATGTATCATCAGAGTTTTTATCCCTCACCAAGAGGACCTTAATGGATATTGACTTTGTTTACAACCAACTACACCTGCAGTTCAGTAACCATTTTTATCTGCATTTTATCACTTCATCTTTTCCTCATTTCCCTCTAATTTGTTGTATCTTATGGCTGATTAATAAGAACCTCTTAAGACAATTAAAAAGAATGTAAGAAAAATAATGAATATAGATATGTCACTTCTAGAAACCATTGAGTGAAAGAAACATACTATCTCTATAATCATCACCTTAAATTTTTTCTGTCAGATTATCTCCCAATGATTAAACCATGTTGATGTGATTTAAAAGGTACAGAACAAACCCAACCAAAAGGGAAAAAAAGTGATGCAAGATTCCTGATTGTGCAAGTAAGGCCCTTGTACTGTCAAAGTTAACATGCCCTTAAAGAAGACCCAGGTCTGTTTCCCTTAGGGAGAGCTCGGAATTTATAGGATCTGAGAGCCATGGAGACTGGATCTGGAAATAGAGTGAGAGCTGGTGCTGTGGGTTACAGCATTTGGAGGCCAGTACCCTTGTAGACCCTGGCATCTGTCAGGGATTGCCTCAGGAATCAGTGAAAGTAGATGCAAATTAAGGCAGTTTCCCTAGCAACCACAGTTAACCCTTTGAGCCTTTTCAGGCTTTGGGACATTTTTGGAAAGCTGAAGTAAAAACATCACTGAAAAAGTTCCAGAGGGAAATTAAAAAGTCACCCCAAGTCAAAGTAGTTTAAAATCAAGAATATGCTGTCTCATCTCTTCGTTTTCATTCTCTTTCCCTGCTTCTTTTTTTCACTTTTGCTAGCTACTATGAGATTTGTGGTTGCTGAGTTTTGGAGCTATATCTGCACTTATATTAATTTGACATGTTCTTTCTAGTTTAACAAACTCCTTTTTCTCATACTTTCAAATGATACTGAAATTTTTCTGTGAAAAACTTAGCAGCATTTATACTTAGTGGAAGAAGAAATCAAAACTTTCTGTTTGACTCTTTGGCTACATTTCCCCACAATTTGCCTTCCAACATGGGCAAGTAGTATACAAATTGCTCTCTGTCTCAGTATGGTTTTCACTCTCCCCAAGACTTACCCAGCGTGAGATACACACAGGGTTTCCAGGCCCTTACTGAACACAATGACCTGCATTGTACTCAGTGGCCAGTAACGTAGCGAGGCTCTCAACTGGTGGATACTCTGCTACCCTGTTTTTCTCTTGGACTTTCAAGTGTGCTCTTAAACTCAGCAAGAGATGAATATACTCAAGCATGTGGAAAGTAGTTCCAAGGCCCATGTAACAAACTTCTGAAAAATAAAAGACAAGAATCTTATAGCCAAAAACATGGGGAATCTTAGTTATTAGCTGTGTGATTCTTGGTAAGCTTAATTTCCAATAAATCCAGTTTCTTCTGTAAAATGTGACATTGTAGCAATACCAATTCTTCTTCTCCTTGTATAAAAAAATGGAAGGGACTTTATTTACTAAAAAATTAGTATTAACCCTCACATTTAACCTGGTCTGTGGCTCTGCTGAATGACTATATTTTATACTTTTTCTACTGGTTATCCATAAAATATACAGTAAAAGATTAGTTATAGCCAACAGAATTTGAGCAGAAGGAATGAATGCAGTTCCTAGTCTTGAATATAAAATGTTGAGTACGCATATCTCACGCTCTTACTTATCCTTTACAATGGTTAGGAAATGGCGGCAACTGCAAAATTCAATTTGGAAAACAGATCTATGATGGCAGAGCCATTCTACCAGCTTGTTAGTACTTACTTTTGTACAACGGTGTAGGAAAAAGAGAAATTTATTTAATCTGCAGCATTCTTTACCTTTGTGTGTTTATATAGTGGGATGTTCTTTTCTTTCTTTCTTCCTTTCTCTTTCTTTCTTTCTTTCTTTCTTCTTTCTTTTTGCATCTTTTTATTATTTACCTTTCCACATCTTTATATTTAATGTTTGTTTTTTTTTTCAAACCCTGTTAGGCAGCTTTACAGCATTATGACAAAGTGCTGAGAATAGTGATTTAAAAGAGGAAAACTTCATTTTGGCTCAAGTTTCCAGAGTTAGAGTCCATGGTTCATCCATTCCATTGCTTTTAAGCCTGTGGCAAAGCGGAAATATCTTGTCAGAAGAATGTGGCAGGCAAAAGCAGCTCACCTCAAGGCAACCAGGAAGCAAAGAGCGAGAGACTTGGAATGGAGGAAATGACCAGGGGCAAGAATGTACCACTCAACATGTACCCTCACTGACCCATTTCCTTCAGGTAGGCCCATTCCTGATAGCCCATTCAGCTATCAACTCATCAGTAGATCAACCGATCCTATCACCTTTCTTCCTACTTCTGAACATTGTTGCACTGGGGCTCAAGTCCTCAAGATGTAAGTCCTTCAAGGGACGCTTCCTATTTAAACCATAACACAAACATAATTTATCTTAGTTGCTGCTTAATTCAGTTGAATGATCTTTGACTTTTATCTGTAATACTTAGTCTATTTGCATTTAAATGTTTGCAAACTGAGGCATATTCCTACTACCTTATTATAGCCATTTAACTCAATATTTTAAGGTTTTGACATCTGTCACATTTTAATGTTAATATTAGTTTGCATGTCTATCTCCATGCTTGATAACCTCAATGACAGACAGTATTTTTGGGCTAATCCTAACAATAAAATTAGTTAAGCATCATTTCAGTCACTTTGCCAGTTTTTCAGATGTATTAATTTACTTTGTTCTGATATCAATTCGATGAAGTCTATCCCATTTTGCAAAAATGTAATAATATGTTCAACGATTACTTAACTGTTTCATATCCTAATAAGATTTTTTAAAGTACAAAATAGTTGATCAGTAAATACCTTATGATTGTACAAGGAAAGAAAAAGATGAGACCCACAAAAGGATCTTCTATGTTCCCTTTGCCCATAGATTTGTTCTATTTACCCACTTAAATTTGTGTACAAGGAGGGAGCCAGTGACAAATAGTGGGATTCAGTAGGCTCAGGAGCTGATTGAATTGAAAAGAACTGATGATTTTGTGACTCAGTTGATCATAAAAACATGTGCAAAATATCACTTTCTGTTACCAGGACTTATCTCATCAGTCCTGATGGAGCGTTTAGATCTGAGGATAAACTTCTTACTCTGTTTTTGGACCTTTTCCTGTTCCCATTTGCTCTGATGCATCCAATCCTCCTGGTACATGTACCTGTCTACTCTCTTCGGATATTCTAGCTATCATCAGTCAATCTGAAGGCCTCTTTCCTCGTGTGACTGAAACAGACTTTCTAGAAACTCTGAAACTAAGGTTAGGAATTACCATTTCTTTATATACTACTGCACTCAACACATAAATATCTGTCCATTTTGTAGCACAAAATGTCAGATTGCCCCATTTCATAATGCAAACATGCTTGAAATCCTACCTGGACCAATATCAGAAAACTTCATAGAATCATACACTCTTTGCGCTTCAGAATGGTACATGGCCTTCATTCATTTGTGTGTTTATTTTCTAAGGATGCTATTATAATCTAATAAAGTTGTTGAAAGTGTCCAAATTCCTTTAATGGGGAAACAATGAAAAGACTCATGGATGAACAAGATAAAGACTAGTAGTTATATTTTTAGAAGATAAAAATGATTGCAAGGGCTGGGGATTGAGCTGAGCAACATAACCTCCTGCCTTTCAAGCCTGCGGTCAGGAGTTCAATCCCTGGTACCAAAACAAAACAAACAAACAAAAAGAAAATCAGTGATAAGGGATACAGGCTGTGAAATCTAGAGATCTATAAAGAAAATGTGGCTTCCAAGACAGAAAACTGAAAAATGGTAGCCATTAGACTGAAACAAATAAAAGTTCAAAAAGAGATTAAGCCAAGTCACTTCCATTCCAACCCTGCCTGAGAAATGCTGTTCAGTTAGGAATTTATTCCTCATTACGGTTTAGCACTACGGTATCTTATGTCTTTAGAAGGTGGTTGGGTCGTGAGGGCATTATAATCATGATAGGGTGAGTCCATAGCTGACTTAAAGTTAGGAGGTGGGGCCTAGTTAGAGGTAAGTCACAGGGAGCATCACCTGGAAGTGTACATACCCTGATTTCGTGGCTTCCTGGCTGCTGTAATGTGAGCAGCTTTCTTCTGCAGCAAGTTATTTGACTCTACTAGCTTATAGTTTCTGCATTTAAACCTTCTAACTATGAACTAAAATTTCTGGAACTGTATGCCAAAAATAAACCTCTCTTCCTTTAAACTGTGGTTGTCAGGTGTTGCATTTAGGCCACTAGGAAAGTGACTAAGACATTTCCCTGGGGAAAATGAAGGATTGTTCTAAATAAAAGATGACAAGTAGATCTGTAAGTGTAGGTCCTGATATTTCAGAAATACCTATACATTATGGAATTTAGGAATCCCAAAATGGAAAAGAAAAAAATGTCTCCTTATCTACTCAGCTCACAGTAAAGTTTGCCAGTCAGCAAATCTATTCACGATAATCCACCTTCCCACTGTCAGTTTTGTTCCCTCATCTTTAAGGAAACTTAAACAATGAAGAAACATTATATGTTTCATGAGAAATTACAGCTTCAATGGAAAACAAAGAAAACAGGAAATTGTGATTTAAAAAAATAAGAATTGGGTGTGACTTAAAAGGAAAACTAAGGGAATAAGTAATTTTTAAAATTAATTATAATTTCAAAATGCAAGCTACTTTATACAAACACTAGAAAACTTTAAAGAAAATTAAAAGCTAACGTGTACCAAACTGTGACAGTTTAGATCCAGAACATCACCAAGTGGGCAAGAATCTGCATTTTGCCCCTCCCTGAACACTGCAGGACGGGCAAACAGTGTGGGAAGGAGCCAAAACTTTTTCTCTCAATTATTTTCTCTCTTTTTTGTCTTTTCCTAATTTTTTTTTGCTCTTGTTCCTTTTGTTTTTCTTTTTTTTTTCTTTTGGGCTTTCTTCTTTTCTTTTTTCTCTCTTTTCTACATGTCTGGGGAGAACTCTGGCCACAAAAAACTAATCTCATTCTCCAAACTCAAAAATCAAGTTCAGATAATTCTTCAAATGTTCCTGAATTCTTTCTTTTCTACTCCCTTCTCTAGTTTCCCCATCCTTTGTCTTCCAGCCTGGCCTCTACCTGCTCTCTAGTTATCCTTGCTTTATACACTGGCCTCCCTAAATTTCTCCCACCATAGGGTAAAATTACTATGCAAAGGGAAACATTTTGAGTACAAACTCCTAATTTATGCTCACTTATTTTGCATAGGTATAGATTTTGCTTCTATGGTTTAAAGTATAAAATCAATAATTACTACAGGTTGTCAGTCTCTGTATTGTGCTGGATGTTATTGACAATTTTACTACTTTAGCTAGGATGTCATATCTGTTATAATCAATTGCTACTTCTTCTGTAACAATACTGGGAAACTTTGGGGTAATAACCCATCACAGCCCTATACCATAGAACTGGAGACAGAACAAAACAGAAAATAACAGCCCATTCTTAACTTGTGAAGAAGACAGGATCTTGGGAAAGACATGCACCAAGATTTTTACAAATGTAAGACATCCTGAAGAACAGACTTCCTAGACAGGCCTTGATAATAGTGACACAGCTACCCACTACAAAAATTCACAAAGATCATCACAGAAACAAAATAAACTTTTTTTTTAAAATTGGAAGTGACATGATGAAGAAACAAAATGCAATCTCAGATGTTTAGCCCACCCAGAACAAGTCCAGGAGAGGCAGACAAAGAAGTCTGAAGACTCACACCTAAAATTTCTGAAATGAGGGCAACCAAAGTAAAGGAAAAAAATCCATGAGGCTATAGAGGAAATCAGATCAGAAATAATTTCTCAGGTAAAAAAGAAATATCACCATTTCTAAAGCCATTGCTCAGGAAATCTAGAGTAGAGGCAGATAAAAAAATAGATGAAGACAGGAAGAGGATGGAAACTGTGAATGATCAGTTTTGGAAAAAAATACAGTGCATGAAGTGCATGCAAACATCGTGCTAAATGGACATAAACTGAAGGCTTTCACTCAAATCAGGAATAAAACAAGCATGAATGTTCATTATCACCACTCTTATACAATATAGTTCTAGGAACATAAGCTTGAGTAATTAAACAAAAGAGAGAAAAAGAATGAGAAATAAAAGGAATAAATTATCATTATTCACAGATGACATGATACTCAGCATAGAAGATTCCCAACCCCATTGAAGGATTTCTAGATCTAATAACCAAACTCCATAATGTAGCTGGATAGAAAGTCATTTTTCAAAAATCAATAGCATTCCTGTACACAAATAACAAATTCACTGAGAGAGAAATAAAGGAACCACAGCCTTCACAATAGTACCCTACAAAATGAAATATTTAGGAATGATTCTAACAAAAGAAGCAAAAGATCAACACATTTAAAATTACGGTACTCTGAAAAAAGCAATCAAAGATGATTTCAGAAAATGGAAAGATATTCCTTGTTCATGGATAGGAAGAACAAACATTGAGAAAAGGCCCATTGTCTGAAAATTGTTATACAGTTTTAATACAATCCTGATCACAGCATCATTAGTGGGCCAGGGATTTAGTTCAGTGGCAATAAGTGCCTGCATGGCAAGTGTGAGGTCATGAGTTCAATCCCCCGTACCAAAAAATAAAATAAAATAAAATCATTAGCATATCTCATAGATCTAAAGAAATCATTCCTAAAATTCATCTGGAACCAGAAGAGACCTAGAATAGCAAAGGCAATTCTGGACAACAAAGGCATGACAGGAGGCACAATCCTTGATCTGAAATTATACTACAAAGCTACTCTGGTAAAATTAGCATGGTAATGGCGAAAAAAAAATGGACTGGAGGATTAGTGGAACAGATTAGAAGATGCAGACATAACTGCAAAAACACTCAGCCACTTTATCTTTGACAAAGGTGTCAAACATGCTCACTGGAAGAAAGATGGCCTCTTTAATAAATGGTGCTAAAAAAAAAATAACCAGTTGCTTATGGGAGTTTGGGGGTGGGGAAGGGGTGTGTTTGATTCTCAGCCCGCATGCCAATAGGCTCATGGAGGTGCTACCTGACTTTTCTCTTCCTGGAATCCACACAGCTTGTGCAGCTTAGCAGAAAGGCTGGCTAGGTGGTATCTTGTTGGTTCCTCCCAGTCCCAGCATGGTTGATTATCAGGAGGTGCTGAGTTTTGTCTTCCTAGAACCCACATGACTTGTGTGGTTTACCAGAAAGGCTGGCTCTAGTTGACTTCTTGTTGGTTCCTCTCAGTTACAGTATGGCCAATTCTTGGGAGGTGCTGACGTTCCTCTTCCTCAATCCACTATAAAAAGGAAATTGGACCTTGTATACAGTAATACTTTGGTTCATGAATGCTTCTGTTTGCAAGCAATTCAGTTTGCAAGCAAAAATATTCCTCAAAATTTTGCTTCTCTTTGTAAACTCTGCAAGTGACAAACAAGACTATGGCCATCTTCTCCACATCATCACAAATGCTGCCATCTTCCCCATAACTGTAAAAGAAATTAAGGTTGTAAAGCAAGGTACCACTGTATCTGAAAACAATTTTTAAACTTTTTGTGGTGTTTAAGGTAAAAAATTCTACATTTAAAATAATTTTCCATTTGAATGTTAAAACCATTGTTTATGTTTTTCAATAGTGTTGGTAAGGAATCTAAGGTCAATTTAAACCATATTTCTTAAAAATTACTTTTTCCTTGATACTATTTAAGGTCTTCTGGTTATCTGTGCTATTCTTATATTTCACAGTCATCTATCTAGTTGGGCTCTTTTTTTTGTTCATTAGGTTGGTGTCAGTCACTTTCTCATTGCTGAGACAGAAATGAAAGGAAAATAACTTTATTTTGGCTCATGATGTTCATCAGCCTCCAGCATACAAACCCTATGGTGGAAAACCTAGACAGAGAAAAGCTGCTTACAGCATGGTAGCTGGAAAGCAGAAAGGAGAACACAGGAGTCAGGGAGGAGATATACCTTTCCAGTTCACGCCTCTAGGAACCTAGCTGTAACTGGGCACCACTTCCTAACAGCAAGTCAGCTGTAACATTCTTAATCACCTTTTACAAGTTCTGTCTCTAAGTTCATGAGGCCTTTGGGAGACATTCTTTATCTAAATCATAACATGCAGCCCTGGATCCCAAAAGACTCATGCATATCTCTTTATGCAAAATGCATTTAACCCATACTTATAAGTAGCCAAAGTTCTAAAAGGTCAGGTATTACTGAAAAGTCCAAGCCCAAAGTCTCCTCTGAGACTCAAGGCAAGCTATTAGCTGTGAGCCTTTATTTAAAAAAAGTTAAATACTTCCAACATACAGTGACAGAGGGTAAACAATCCTATTCAAAAAGGGAGAAATGAGAACGTAGTAAGGAATCGGACTAAAAACAAGATCAAAATACAGCAGGGGAAAGAAACATCTATGTCCAGCACTTAGGGCAAGTTGTAATTGAGTCATGAAATTCAAAGAGTTTGATTGATCCCAATCCTGTTTTAGTCCTCATGATCTTTCTCTTGGGGTGGTTTCCTCTGCTGCCTGTGGGTTTCTTCAGTTGGTACGTTCCTGCCTTCTCCAAATTGTTGTAGTCTCCACTGCACTTTTGGTTTCACTCTCACATCTTCATGTGCAGGTACATTGGTTCACAAACTATATTATCTCCATGATTCTGGTTGCAAATAGGACTAATTTCCCTCTAAGGTAAATATTGAACCTAACCATTGAATTTGATTTGGTTCTCATCTAACTCAGTTTGTGACCAGAAATATGGAAATAATCAAGTTCATGAATCGAGGTACTGCTGCTCTTACTGCCCTTTCAGTAGCAAACTTTCTGGCCTCCCAGGCTTTCCTTGAAATCCGAACGGAAGCTCCCTTGACGTTGTAACTCTTGCATTCTTCCTCCTCATAATCTCAGCACCACACGGATTATGCCCAGGTCTGCTGGCAGCTGGAGCAGTAGCTGGACTGTTTTGGCTCGTGGTTGCAGCCAACACTGAAAGCCTGAATGGCTTAACACTGTGAAACTAAATTTCAGCGGACCAATTCATTAGTCTTCCCTTCTGGAGCAGAGAGCTGAGAGTCAAACACACCCCTTCCCCACCCCCAAACTCCCATGAGCAGCTGGTGGGTTTGGAGGACAGGGTGAGTTGATAGCAATTAAGGCACATAAACCAACCATTGTCCGGTTGATTATGCAGGCCTGGGGTTAGCCGTCTGACCTCTCTTGGGAGGGTGACAATATGTAATATAGCAAATATGGGGGCTTTCCTGCTATCTTGTCTTGAAATCCAATATTGTTCTCCCTGTTTTGGTTTGTGGTAGTTGTTTGGCTTTATTCAGTATTCCGTGTGGATTGGTTTTATTCTGCTTTGTTTGTGGTTTGATTTTGCTATACCTGATAGAATGAATAACTATTGTGAAGATAACGAGACATAGTATGGTAGCTATTGTTGTTTTCCTTGTATCCTGCTTTGAAGTTCTGTACCAATTTTGCTGCTTTGTTTTGATTGGCTTTGTTCTGTTTTGTTTTAAAAGATTCTACTGTCTTTAACATAAATAAATAAAAATAAAAAATATAGTGATCCTGAAAAAGATATGTGTAGGTGTTAACATCTAGAATCTATTTGGGAAAAGATTCTCTTTAGAGGTAATTAAGTAAAAGATCTTGAGATGAGACCTTCCTTCATTATTTGAATGGGCATTAAACCCCATGAAAGTGTCTTCAGAAGACACAAAGGAAAAAAAAGAAAATATGCAAATGAAAGAGATACATTGGAGCAACAAAGCCATGGAAGCTCAGGATCACCCAGAAATACTAAGATGGAAGAGGCAACCAAAGCTTCTGAAAAAGCACAGCCCTGTGGCTACCTTGATGTTCAACTTTTGGCCTTAAGAACTAAAAAGTAATCATATGTTGTTGCAGTCCACCTGTCTATATTGATTTGTTGCAACAACCACAGAAAATAAAAGTACTTCTTTAACCTATATACTTATTGGACAACTGGCTGTAACAAAAGGGGAAATTAATAAGTAAGCAGAAGAAGCAGAATTAAGACTTCAGTAGTCTGCAACACAGAAGAGTAAACAAGGAAATTAGAATGACTGAGCAAGAGACCTAGAAACGGAACTTCAAGAGATCAGACTCTCCGGGAGAAAGGCAGTCATGTACTTGATTCCACCCACCAGGCCTTACAAGAACAATGCGCATCCTAAGGGCAGTAAATGAAAGGGAAAGAAAAGACAAGCACTAGTCAGCAGAATAAAATTTAAAAAATGAAATATGATCAAACTGTGCTTCTAGGTTTCTAGGGAGTAGTTGTAGTATTGCAATAATGTCCTTACTCTTCACAGATTCACAATCATTAGGTTCCACCTCTTTATACAGTTGCAAGTTATTAAAGCTGTAAAAATAGAAAACCGTAACTCATTGGAGTGGTTACATACAATAAACTAGAAAAATAGAAAAGACTGAAGGAAGGTAGGAAGAAACAATAGGGGTGATCATAATTTGATTGCAGACAAAGGAATTCCATGTAATTTCAGTGAACAAACTATCATCTATTGATTGATAAAGGTGATGTAAAATTTAACCTCTTGCCAGTTTCCCCCAAATGTCACCTGGGCAGGGCACTTGTTTCTGAACTGACTATCCCAAACATCGGGCCAGTGTCATTTCAACCAGTTGATTCTTAATTGCATTTGTATGTCTGTTTTATATGGAATTTTTAAAATACTTTTTATTTTGGAATAATGAATTTACTTTTGATGTTTGTTTTTAATGAAATCTAATAATAAGTTCTGGTTATTTTACTAATTCATGTTTAATTTATTTGGGAAACATTACCTATAATTTATATAGATTATAAAAAAAACTTATTGTAAGTACATTAAATATAATTGTTATACTTTTCCAGCACTCACTGATATTCTTTTACAACACAAAATGGGCATATTTGGGACACTGCAGCTGAATAGGAAGGAAATGCCACAAGATCTGCAAAAGAAAAAACTGAAAAAGGGGGAAACATTAGTATATCAGAGAGGAAAGAGTGTGTTACAAAAGGGTAAGACCAAAAAAAGATGTCTCTTTGTCAACTGCTCATAATACAGAAATGATTGCACTTGCAAGAAGAAGCAATGCTAAAATTCCAATAGTGATAAATGATTAAAACAATTCTACGGGTGGTGTTGACAGAATTGACCAACATCTAACAAGCTATCTTGTAATAAAAAAGCAGGAGAAATACCTATTGTAAAATATTTGTACATCTTCTGGACCAAACAATTCAGAAGTTATTTGTTATTTAGTCAAAACAAGGAACGCAAACAGTCCTACAATTTAGATTAGCTCTAATAGATCAAATTGAAAAATACGGGATAGCTAACTGCCAACAAGGATGTCCATCACTGACATTCTCATTATGTTTACTAGGTATCTTTTGAAATTATACCACTCACAGGAAAAAAGGAAAGCCCAACATGATAGTGTAAAGTGTGTTGTTTAAAAAAAGACAATAATACAAAAAGAATTTGGAAAAAGACTAGATATTATTGTCCAGATTGTGATGATGCATTGTGCTTTGAATGTTTTAAGATATACCATACACAGAAAAATCACTGAATAAATTTGATAAAAGTGTAATTTTTAAAAAAATTCCGATATATTGTCTTATAAAAATTAACTTAAAATGCAATGTTTGGTTGTATTTAATACAAAGTATTTAAATAATTGGACTAGTAAGTGAATAATACTTGAAGTTATAATTATTACCATGATAGAACTAAATATAACAATATAATTTCAAATGTTCTAAGGAAGAGGGGTAAAATGTTAAATAACTAAGTTCGCTTCTGTCATATGGCATAATCAGTAGATAATGTCTAACACTGAGTAACCTAGAAATAACTTCCTAGACACATATTAAGCAATAGAGGAAATAAAACCAGAAAGATAAAATAAATAAAAATTCTGTCTGTATCACAGCAGTTATGGTGGGTATGAAGAGAATTGTCCAAAAGACCATTTCCTTTTGTTCTAAGTCTTTAGACACATTTTAATGTTTGTTAAGCATGTGCAGATTTTAATTTCAAGTGTTTAATGACTCTATGAAGCAATTTTGAACATATATATAGGATTTGGACAGCTGAAGGCAATGTATCTTCAACTTTTTCAACAATAAAAATGCCAGGTAATACCCATTCACTGTTTTCCTTGAACTCCTAAGCGAACTGCAACAAATCTGAAGTTTAAAGAAGTACAGGCACATTCAACAAAAGAGAGAATCAGAGTCCTTACTTATCTGTGACAAGCATGGGAAGCCAAACCAGGAATTCAGCAAAGACTGGCTGTAGGCTTGTGAGAAAGAGTAGACTCCTTGGGAAGCACAGAAAAGATGACATATCTACTGTCCCTCGTATGGATGTCCCCTTGTGCTCACAGGAAAGATGAAAGATTCAATCAGGGCAAGAATCCTACAAAGCCTCCCTCCAGCTAGAAGGCTATGAATGGGAATGCGGTCTGCCTGGGAAGCAGATGACGCCCAAGTGGTCTTTCATTACTGTCCCCATGTGGGACAAATCTCTAAGCCACTGAAACAAAGGCAGCAAATCATTTCACCTTCAACACCTGAAAGTAGACTTAGTGACTGTCAACAGAAGGAGCAAAAGGACATTCTAAGCCCAGATCCCTGAATATGGAAAGTGGGACTATCACCAAAAAAGCCCACTCTATAAACCCAAGGACACAGCATCTGCTATATCTGAGGCTGAAAAAGGAAGGTAGAGTCCACCTTTCTCCTGCCCAAACTGTCCGACTTGCAAATGACATCTAGTAGATGAGAGTTTCGGGTGATCCAATTCATACACAAAAGAGAACAGACAATGAATTATTCTACATAGTGAATGTGGTGCAGTGTTTGGATAGCTTGCTTAACATTCTTGTCACTGAAAAACTTATTTGTAATTATTTGAGGTAAGAAAGTAATTCTATATTACCTATAATATTTTCTATATGTTTCTATATGTAATTCTATATGTAATTGCACTGTTTCTATATGTAATTGATTTTTGTCAAGAATGCAAGGGAAGTGCAATTTAAGGGAAAGTTACATTTTTACAAAACTTTACTGAGACTTATTCACCATTTTAGAAAACTATACTGCTAAGGGATTTGGTGGCTTAGCTCTTGAATCGCCAACGTGAAACTGGACCCAATCATTTGGTAGCTTTACATTTGCAGTGACACCACATTTAAATGCTTCTGTATATCACTTCACTGTGTTTGATCTATTTGTCTAAACACTTAAATATTGAAATACATATTTATAATAAATTACTTTTATTTTATGCTTCTTTTGTTATATTTAGTTGCACTGAATTTTTAGCACTATATGAATAGCTTACATTATCTACAGATTAACTAAGATGTTTAAAATATCACTAAGTTTTACATATAAAAAGTCTTGTTCTCCACATTCTTCTGCCAGTACTTATTAAGATTTGTCTTATTATTATTATTAATTGATTCTTTAATGCTGACTTTCAGGGTTTTTTATTTTATATCACTACTATAAGTAATGCTTCCACAATTAATATTAATACATTCAACAAATGTTGAAAAGTAGCGATGAAAATGTTGAAAATTACAGCAGATACAATGTTGAATAAAATTTGATACTGGAGTAAATAAAAAGAGTGTAAATTAGCACCACTCTTGTACAAAACAGTATGAAAGCTTATCAAAAAATGAAAAATAGAACTACCCTGTTATACAAGAATCTCAGTACTGAGCATACATACAAAGGGTTATCAAAATATTTGGTGAATGTTTACATTTAAAAATGTCATTACACTAAAAGACATGCTACAATTACTTTCCCTCAAAATACTCCCTTTAGCTTTGATACACTTATTGTTCTTGACACTTTCTGAAGTAGTTTGGAAGTTTTCTTTCATGTCTTTAGAAGATGTGATAAAAAAAAAATGCTGCTTCTGGGTGGCATCTGATGGAAAAGTAGACTCATGAAACAATTACTATTTGTCACCATGTGGCATGTGCCACTTCTGGCTGTTCCCTAAAGTCACAATGAACATGAAAATTAAACATTTTCAATTAATTCAGGATATTGAGATAGCTAAGATAGCACAACTGAAGACACTCAGAAAAGAGTACTACCAGAACTGCTTCAGAAAGTGACAAAAACAATGGGATAAGTACATTTGGAGTGAGAGATTTTTAGAGAAATTCATGGCAATATGTATTTTACTGTAATAAGTGTTTTAAATGTAATCACTGTATTTTTAATCACAATTTATATAAAAGGAAATGAAATCAGTATGTCAGAAAAACTTTTGCAATCTGTGCACTCTGCACTTGTTAAAGTATTACTTATAATAGTCATGAAATGGAAAGAACCTAAATGTTTATCATTTTATGAGTAGATAATGAAAATATGACACATACACGCCACAGAATACAATACAGCCATAAAATATGATATAGTCATAAAAAGGAATTAAATACTTACTGTAATTTGCTATAACATGGGTGGACCTGGAGATCATTATGGGGAGTGAAATTAACCAGGGAAGAAATGCAATTACTAAATTTTCTCACTCATTTGTGGAATCTAAACAAAAATTGATCTCATGGAAGTTTACAGTCGAATGGTGATTACCAGAGCTGGGAAGGGTAGAGAGGACTGATGAGGAAAAGTCTGATCAGTGGGTACTGAATTGTGGTTAGGTAAAAAGGGGAACTTCTGGTGTGCTATGGCACAGTATGGCGTCTATAGATGACAATGTGCACTGCGCGTTTCAAAACACAAGGAAGGGATTTGAATGTTTTACCATAATGAAAGAATAAATGTTTGAGGAGCTATCTTTAACCTGATTCAACATGACACAATGTATGTATACACTGAAATATCACATGGTACTCAATCTATATCTACAACTTTATGTTTTTATGTAACATTTAAAGAAAGAAATTCTTAGTACATTTTGGGGGTACATTTTTGGGGGTTAGATAGAAAAGACATTGTGAAATGTTTTTCAGTTATCATCTTAATCATCGAGGCATAATACCTACCACCTGCAGCATAAAGTAAGAGTTTTATTTTGGCTCACATTTTCGTCCATAGTCTGCTGGCTCCAAGGGAGCAAGGTATGACAGAGGGCACGGCTAAGGAAGGTGCTCATGCATGTCACCCAGAAAGCCGAGAGAGAGAGAGAGAGAGAGAGAGAGAGAAATGCAGAGTCAAAGAGGGAGATAACCCCCCACCACGCGTGCTCCCAATGATCCACCTCTCCAACTAGATCCTACCTCCCAACACCAAACCAGCAGTAGAGCCCTCTCTAACCCAATCACCATCTACAAGCCCCACCTCTGAGTACATGAGGTTTGGACAAACATCTAGATACAAATCATGACAGTTTCTTTCTTAGGAATTTATGTTTTAATTCAGTAAAATGACTGAATTCAAAGTTCTCTATCATTTAACAATATACTTAGGGACTAAAAGATATAAGTGACATATAAAATCAGTGTATTATATTAAACTAACATATTTACCTTTATTGTTTGTTGTTAGCCTGAATGGAAAGGCCTTTATGATTGATTCAATTTGAATGTAATTTGCTGTAACATGGATATTAATTTCATGAAGAATTTAATGCTAATTATGAACTAGACTTTGTTGCTAAGGATTGGTAAGTAGGGTTATGTATCCTTTTAAAATGACCAAATGATTCCTCTAAAATGCACTCTGGATGTTAAAGAAGTTATATATTTACTCCTTTAAGAAGCGAGGGGATCCTTTGGTGTCCTGGCTGCAAATCCCCGCTCTACTTGTCCCCAGTGGATGCTAGCTCTGTGTGCCTCTGTGCTGCGGGTATTGCTATGAAGGTTTATTTTAAAATGAAAGTTCATGTCCTCTTCCCATGACTTATTCTGTGGTACAGGAACCTACACTTTTAATAAGTACCTGAAGTAAAGCCTCTTCCTAATCTACTCTGAGAAACTGTCAACAGTTTTTTAAACTCTGTCCAAGCCTGTTGCATGGCTCTGCAGTAGGAGAGCCTGAAGATGGTCTTACAATAGTTCTTAACCCCTTTCTCTGTTCCTAACTTTCAACTTGGCCTTAATTTATTTCTGTACATTATAGTTAAATAAGGCTTTTACTGCAGGACAGAAGCCTCCTTTTGTGAGCTGAAAGCATCACTTAAACAGACAGGAGAGATATATCAAAAGTAAAACAGCTTTGGAAAGAGCACAATAGCTAACCAAAGAGACAAAATTTCCCTGAAATTTCAACAAAGTTTGCCTTATCTAAGTAAAGTAGATCAGAGCTAAATAAAACAATATTAGAAAAGTGGACCAAAGTTGGAGCGAGGAATTCATTCAAAGAATTCTTAAAGACCCATTATTTTACACTTAAAACCTAACCAAAGAAATGACTTGGATCATTAAGCTTTGTACTGTGAAAAGTGTCAGCATGAATTTTTCCCATTTATAACACAAATATATTCTATTCATGAATGTTTTTTACATAACAGCTGACATTGACTATAATGATTGCAGTCAACAACTATTTAAAATTTGTCTCTGAAATTTCTCTCACAAAGACTTGAAAGGTTTTTTTTTTTTTTTTTTTAAGAGAATAAAGCTCCAGGTAACAGAAGGAATAGGCTGTCGATCATGCATTCTGTTGAGTCTGTGTGAAGCCAATTTGAAAATAAAGCAGAAATAATTGGGAAAATAACAATAATAGCAACTGTGATGTATTGGGTCTTATTAGACTAACAACTGTATTAAAAACTTTGTCGTCTTTTATTTGTTCACAAATGTTTATTGAACACTAATCATGAGCCATTCTCTATGCTAGGCACCAAGGTGCAACAATGAGTGAGTAATAACCTTGCCTGACCTAATGGAGCTTAGATTCTGTGAGGAAGGGGCTGTTACCCTGGTGTAAGAGCTTAAAATATTGACAGAGTTATCTGAGGAGCCCAAGGTCATGTAGCTCACTCATGACAAGGCAGAGGTTGGAAGCAAAATCTGCCTGGCTTAATAACTATTCTTTCCTGCTGTGTCGAATGTGCCCATTTGGGTAATTACAATATGGCTGCCTACCACACACAGCATCAGTTTCTCTTCTATGAAAGATTTCCCCCACATCATTAAGAAAGCAAAAATAGGCCCCAGAAGAAAACCACGGTATCTACCTAATAAATAAGGTCATTTGCTGTTTGCAATTTCTGCTTACTTTTTATCACATCACTCCAGGTGAAACTCTGTGAAATTCTGGGCTGTCAAAGAAGGATAAATGAGTCGCTTTTATGTGACTCAAGGATCTCCTGAGAGTGAGGAAGAAACTCTCAAAGAGCAGAGTCTGAATCACAGAATGTCACCTCAAAGTTTCTTTCCTTTCAAAAGCCATGAGAAAATGAGAAGCATACAAAATGGGTGAAGTTACCCAGTGGCTTTTCTTTTTCTTTTTGAACACGTCTGTTGTTTGTTTTAATTGAAGCCACAAGAGGGAAAGACAATGAAAAGCAATACACAAATTTCAAAGGTAACCAATACTGGGTTGATGCCTCTTAAAATGTGACTGAATTGATTTGTCTTAAAATCTGATGGGAGTTTTATGTCTAAATCCCAACCCTCCACTTCAAGCCAAATATATGAGGTGTGATTTAAACATATGGTGAATGTTTAAATTTTTAAAATGTAGCACAGTAAAAGACATATTGCCATCAATACCCCTAAAAATACTCCCGCTCTCTTTGAACACACGTATCTCATTGTTCTTGTTAATTTTCCAAGTAGTTCAAGAAGTCTTCTTTTGTGACTATCTTTAGTAGCTGTCTGATTCTATTCAAAAATTTTTTTCTTTTGTGGTCACTTTGATTTTGGGGAAGAGTTAGAAGTCACACAGTACCAGATCTGTGAATAAGGTAGATGAGGATCCAAAGCAATATTTTTACTTGACAGAAATTGCTGTAAATTCAGAATCAATTAAGGTCGTAAAAGACAGAAAAAGACACGAAAGAAGATTTCCAGAATTGTTGCAGAAAGGGGCAAGAATGATAAGTGTGTTCGAAGTGAGGGATGTAACTTCAGGAACACTAATGGCAATGTTTCTTTTACTGTAATTTTTCAATTTTTATTTAAACATTCACTGTATTTGCTAATCATAACACAGATGGCCACAAAGGATGTGAAAAGCTCTCCCTGACAAATTTGGTACAGACTTTTTTCCAAAAGAGACAAGAGGAGAGAAAAATGCTTTTATCAAAACCCAGCATAACACAGGAAGAGAGAGAATTTCACAACCTTCCTCTTCCTCCAGAAACAGTGATTGTGATTCTCCTCCTATTCTGAGAGAAACTAAGACTTCATGGATAAAATCCCACTCTTGATGGGAGAGTGCGTACCATGTGCAAGGTCTCATGCTCAATCCCCAGGAGCAACAACAGCAAAAATCTACAGCAACTAAGTGACTTCAATATATTCTAATTACTCTATTTTGAATTTTCCTTTTTAAAAAACACAGTCAATACAACATCAGCTCTCTGTTGTTTCGCTATATAGGCATTGTTAATAAGCTCAAGAACTTCTTAAGGAGAGTATCAGGCTGAAAGGTATTATCCCCATTATACCATGATCAGTTTCTACCAAGTAGAACAAGCCAGATTCCAGCCGGGAGGCCAGGTTCTTGGTGCACTTAAAAGTCATGTATTCATGTAAATGTTGTTTTAGCCAGACTTTACTATGGATAACAGTAGTCAAGTGTGGGATGTCAAATTGGATCACAGACAGTGAACACATACACTTTTTCTAGGAGAATTTGTAGAGCTGAAGACAGAAACAACACTCCAACATAGCTAGAGATGGCTGACCACTGTATTATCCTAAATTTATGAACATAAGCCTAGAGAGGCTAGATTTCCACTCTTAGAATGAAGCAGGTTATTGGAGCAAATTGGAGAATCTCTTTTGGCCCACTTCTCTCAGTGCTATGCCTTGTTTGACCAGAAGAGATTGATAGAACCACAGGGGATCCCATGTGCAATAAATGAAAGTTTGACAGAGCCATGAAAAAGAGTAGAATTATTTGACTTATCAGTTGTATAGCCTTAGGAAAATCACTTTAACCTGGCATCCCCTGTCTGTTATATAATTTATGAAGTTTCTATAAACAAGAAACAACTACACATGGAAGCTGTTACCAGATGTGTTCCTCCTCTCCATTAGAATTGCTATAGACTGTTGGATATGTTCTCACCAATTGTTTATTGTTTGTGAATAGATGATTAATTAGTAATTTAACTAAGTTAGGCTTAAGAAAGCATAGGTTCTGAAATTGTAGAAAGTTAGATAAGGGTCTTCCATTATTTGCTAAATATTTTTGAGCAAATTAAGCAGTCTTTTAAATTTTTATTCTCTCTTCTGGAAAATGAACCACTACAAAACCCAATCTATAGAATTATTAGGAGGATTTGATGAGATATTGTAGGCATGACCTTAACACAATTGTATTGGTTAGCTCTCCTATGGTTAGGAAAGAATATCTGACACCCACAATTTAAAGGATCAGAGACTTTAGGCTTTACTTGCTTATAGCTTCAGATCCCTTAATTTGAGGGCAGATAAGACTAGGCAGGTAAAATTTCTCTGAAGAGGCTAAGGATATAGCTTGGTGGTAGAGTGCCTACTTAACATGTGCAAGATCCTGCATTCAATACCCAATAGCAGCAACTACAAAAATCCACTGAAATTAGGTAAGTAATTTCAGCTGGCTACATCATAGAAATATCATGGTGGAAAGGCATAGTGGAGCAAAACTGTTCACCTTATGGTGGTGGGAAAGAATAGAGCAAGAGAAAACCATCAACAATGAAAGGGCCAGTGACAAGAAATAGTTCTTCCATGACCCATGCACACACACCCAGGAGTGTGCTTCATTAATCCTATGGATGGCTTTCAAGTCAATCAAGTTGACAGTCAAGCTTCACTGTCATATTCACCCTTTGACAACTTGTACCCAAATGCATACTTAATCTCCAAATAAACACAGGTTCAGAATGCTACCTAACATGATGTATCAATTCTGCATGCAACTAAAAATGCACTAATGCCCACTCCAAAGTCTCAGTAACTCCACTATTGCTCAGAAGTCCAAATCCCAGGTCTCCTCTGAGTCTTAAGGCAAACTCCTACTATAAACCCCTAGAAAAATAAAAAAAAACAAGTAACACAGTATAAGCCTCCCCATTCCAAATGGGAGGACTAGAGTAATAGAAAAGAAGAAACTAAAACTCTCACAGAGTATTAGGCAGGCTCCTTGACACGCATCTGGGACACATGGTGATGGCATGTGAGTTCTAGAATGCATGGGCAGTTTCACCCATGATCTTGTTGATTGTATACCTTATTGCCTCTCTCAGACTGGTTTCACTCACTGTTCACTTGCTGCTTGCAGTGTCTGTTGAGTAGCATATTTCAAGCATTTCTGACTTCTAGGAGTCTCCACTCTACCATTAACTTCATTCACCAGCTTCAGACTCCCTCTTCTCAGGAGCATCTTACCTGGCCTCCCAGGCCTACCTTTGAAATCAGGGTGTAAATCTCATTGACCCTGCAATTCTTGCACTGTGGTGATTGAACAACCAGCATCATAGAAATGACACCAAAGTCTTCTACCAGCATAGGTAGTAGCAAAGTATACTCCTCTTGGACCATGCCTGCAGGGACTTCTAAATGGAATCTAGGGTAACAAATTGCCTAGAATACCCTTCAGGAGACCCAGAGGATCTATTCTCAAATAATACTTTTACACTGTTTAACCTGGAAAAAGTCAAGTCTTACTGATTGTCAAGATGGCCTTGGTTTCTTTATAATAACACTAATATATTCAGCAACATCTTCTTTGACCCCAGCATTGCACATGGTTTCTTCCAACCAAATTTAAGTGTTTCAAAATTTTCTGCTCTACTTTTTGTCTGCAGTTCTCAGTATAAATCTAGCCAGCGGCAACCAGGAGCATTCACACCACAACATGAATCTTGGGATGCCTTGGAATTTCTATTGTCAATTTATTCATAATTCTGAAACACAATTCTTAAAATCATGCCCACAAAGTCTCAGAATATAGGAAAGTGTAGCCAACTTATTTTCTAGAATGTAATGTACATGGTCTATTGTCCAATTCCCAGTAGAATCTTAATAACAATCTCAAACTTCAGCAGCCCGAAACCTCAAAAGCCTGGCTTTTATTGGCTACATTCATAGCAGTATTCTGATCTTCTGAGCTCTGAGAAAAACCATCCATCAGCCTTTGCTTACAGCATTATAGAATTTCCCCAGTCTGCACCTCCAAGTCTTTCTAAACTCCTCCATGAAACCAGTTCCAAGGGCTTCTGAAATGCAGATATAAGCAAAAAAAAAAAAAATGATCCCAATTCTCTTGCATTATTTTTCTCTATTAGGTAGCTTTCTCACTGATGGTGAAAGGTACCTCACAACCACAATTTAGGAGAGATTTACCTAGTTCGTTGTTTCAAAGGATTCACTCTCTAGTCAGCTGGCTTCAAAGCAGAAACATCATGACACAAAGCCTTGGAGGAGGAAAGCTTCTCACCTCTTGGTGACCAAAAGGTGGACAGAACCAGATATAATGCCCACCCAGATATATCTGGAAGTGTGTTTACAGTTCTCAAACCAATCAATTTTACAATCCAGCTTAACTCTCACAATAACATTTGACAAACTACACAGACACACACATACATATTTGGGAAGAAAGGAAACCAGGATTTAGAACTAAGTACAAAGTGTCTTCAGACAGAGGGCAGAGAAGAGCAAACAGTGATGACACTGGGTGAGGAAATAGGGAAGAGACCACAAACCCAGGGTGAGTGGGCTCAGAAAAGCACATGGGTGAAGATCTGTCTGTGTTGCTTAGTGCTTTGTTATGCTCCCTCTCAGCCGTGTATCCACATTTCCCTCAACACCTGCTCAGTCCCAAGGACCTCTGCTGTATATTGTGAATGCAGTTAAAAACAAGACACTGACTCAATTTTGCCTTCATTCTTGTAGCTGAGGATCCAGCTGGGAAATGTTGAATAAGCAATGAAGGAAAGGGAAGATTGGCTTAGCTGGGAGAGTTTTACGTAAGATGGAAGGAGGCTATCTCAAAGACATATTGGGCTACTTAAGTGGAAGACACTAGCATGGTGGCCTTCCCAGCTGACTCGGGTCCCTAGTATTGACAACACAGGGCAACCAAATAAATTGTCTCTCACAGCTTGAGTTCATGCCCCATTTATTTATTTTAAGACCTTATGGTTAGAGGACAAAGTTCAGATTACTCTTTGACAAAGGCCAGGACATTCACATTACGCTCAGAAAGTAGTTTAAGCCACAGATGTCTAACAGTTCTTTGCCACTGATGCTCTGTAGCACTGGGAAGCCTATAAAGTCTCCCTGGCAAACTCTTTTGAAATGAGTATAAAAAAGTACATAAAATCACAAAGGAAGTCAGTAAAATAGTTATCAAAATATTAAAAACACATTTGTAATGTATGCTTCTTTTAATGAATAAAATAAGATCAAGCTGCAGATCTTGTAATTACTATAATTTCAAAATAGAATTGAGTTTAAAGAATTATTTGAGATATCTGTAACAATTTTAATATGATTTGGCAATGGTTTGATTTCCATTAGTTTGATTTCAATAGTTTGACAAAGTCACAGTGATTTGTTTTCCAAGAAAGAAACGCTGCATTTCAGTTAATAGTTAGTGAAAATATTTTCCCCATCCAAATCCACATGCCTGAACTTTTTCAGGAACTTGGAAGTATGGATGCTGGGTTAAGATCCTCTCTTTAGGCACAGACAGCTGTAAAGCTATGACACGGACTCTTATAACCAATGTTTCAGAAAGAAATGAATTATGATATAATATCCCCTATACTTTAGGTATGAAAAAAAGGCAAAAAACCTGTATTCGTCTGCATTGCAAAATACCACAGCATAGGTGGGGTTGAATAATAGAAATGATTTCTCTCAGTTGGGGTGGTAAATAAAACCTATGATAAAGACACCAAAAGAGTTGGTTTCTCCCCAGGCCTCTCTCCTTACCTTGCAGATGGCTGCCTTTTTGTTATGCTCCCACATGGCCTTTTTTAGTAGATAACAATCTTGGCACCTCTACTTCTTACAAGGACATTAGTCATGTGGGTTTAGATCCCCACCATTATGATCTTATTTACTTTCAATCACTTCCTTAAAGGTGTAAATACAAGTACATAAGGGATTCAGGGTTCAGTAGATGAATGTAGTTAGATATGATTTAGTCCATTATAGGACCACGGGGAAGAGACAGTTAACAGGTGGCCCATAGTGAGATTCAACCCAAAAAGGAATTTTCTGTTTCTCTGTAACATTAGCTCACACACTGATTTGAAATTTATAAATTATTTTTAAATATGAAAAATCAGGATCATTCAGCTTAACAGATCTTATTTCTAACTTCTTAAGTCTTGGAAACACTGAGCCCCAATTTCCATATCTCATATGGCTGTAGTCACCAAACACAGTGACAGCTGCCACCATTTATAACATGCAGTTGTCTTTGCTTTTGTAAGGGGGAGAAAGGAGAGGCTTATCCTGTTATCCTATTATTCTAACATCATCACATCTATTAGCTTTGTTTAATATTGTGTTGAACTGGGGCCAGGGATTTAGCTCAGTTGTTCAAGTGCCTGCCTTGCAAGCATGAGGTCGTGAGTTCGAGCCCCGGTACAAAAAAAAAAAAAAATTGTTGAACTCACAAGAGTTTGTATATATGAAGACTTTTCTGAGAAAATATAATATGCATAGAAAGGATGAGATTACACAAGACACCAAAACTGTCTTTGGAAGAATAGAGAAAATAGTGATATTTGTGAGCATGGATACAGAAAGTGAATTCTCTTTTTAATTTCATTATTATTAATTCTATATACATTGGCAAAGTAAAAAGAAGGCAGGGCATTAGTAACAGCTTCTGTTGGGAATTTGATGGTAACATTCAAGGAGACATAAAATTCATTGGATTTATTTTCTATTATCTCACATGTGGCATGTGGTTTCTACCATTTTCTAAGTAAAACTTAACAGTCATCCTTTCACAATACACGTCTATCAGCCTAAGTCCAGTAAATGTAGCCTTTCATACTTACCTCTTTCTTATAGCATGGATCTATGTAGACATTATATTTGCACCAAATACACCTAATCACATTAGTATTTTTAACATTTTTACTTTGAGCAAATTTCAAATTTATAAAATATTTTCAAGAATAATTTACATCATAGTGTATTGACTATGGTATTCTCTTATTATTTTGTTATGAAATTTTGTTCTATTTCTTAATTTATTTAAGAGAGAATAAAGCCAAGAAAAACAAAACAGAATGAAGTCAATCAAAACAAACCAGTGTGACATAAGACTTCAGAACAATATGAAATCAACAATGGTTACCAGACTATCTCTTGTTGTCTTCCAAATAGCTGCCCATTCCTTCAGACATAATAAAAATCAAACAAAACAGAACAGAATAGAACCAATAAAAACAGAACAATGAATACAATAAAGGACTTCAAAACAAGACAATAGTAAATCCAAAATGGCTACCATAATATATCTTGTTTTCTTTGAAATAGCTGCCCATGCCATTGGATGTAACAAAATCAAGCAAAACAAAGTAAAACAGAATAAAACCAAACCCCAAAAAACAATGAAAATGGCACAGGTAAACAAGATAACAGGTAATTAACAATGGCTACCATCTTCAGAAGGAGACATCCATAGATGCCAGGCTGCTCACTCTTATCCTCTGAATAGGTGATAACAGGCCTGCAAAATCAGGGAAACACTAAACACTACAAGCATTAAGTTGTATTTTACTTCAATAACTCTCATCTCAGCCTGTGTTTCTCAGGATCAACTGGTCGCTTGGGGGAGGGGTGGAGGTGTGGGGATGTGGGGGGTGATCTGTCTGTCACCTGATGGCAGCATCCTGTTCTTGGTGCTGGGTCACAAGGAGGGCTTGCCTCTTGGTAAATTCCAGTTCTTTTTCCTGCCTGGGGAACATTTCTTGACTCCTGATTTGTGATCCCGCCCTCTGCTGGTCTGTTTTATTTTTTCATAAAATAAAAAAGAATAATTATTTAAAGAACTGTGTATCATCACATAGATCCATCAAATTCAATATTTGCTACATTATTATGTCTTTGTTTTTGTGTCTCACCCTCTCTATATAAATATATCTATACAAACATACATAAATGTGTCTATTGTAATTTTTTTATTTTCTTGTGAAAATGTCAGTGAATTGTTTTATCGTGAGACAATTTCTATTTTTCCAAACAGCGTTGACAATGTTCAAATTCCTAGAATCACTTAAAAGTCAATTTAACCCACACTATTTCCCACATTACAGCACCATTAGTATCAGTGGATAATAAGAGCACTAGGAAAAAGCATGAAAGAGATCACACACACCTTTGCTGCTATTGCTGTATTTAACATGTTTGAAGTAGAAGATTTGTTTGGATGTGGTTGTTTTATATCCTGCGAATATATTCTTAGGTTAAAATATAACCTCATCACTCTCACATTTCTCTTAAACTACTCACTCTTTAAATTTGCCAAATTGCTTCATGCTGCATGGCACCTATCCATTTCCAGAATCCCCATCTCTTCACTGTAAGAAACCCTACATAAGGGTTAAAAGGGTGTAAGCTGATTGTCTAATCTGTACTAATGTGTGAAGGACTCTGTGTATGTTCTGAAATACCTCAGCTTTTTAATCAAGATTTTAGTGATGCAAATTAGTTTCTTTTTGGTGAAAATGAAGGTAATGTATAAAAGAGAAATGGAAGAATAAAGGTAAATGAATAGAAATATTTGCCAGTTGGAAACTGCCACCTACATATGGACATGCTCCTTCTGTAATCAACTCTTTGAAACTTTTGCTGCTTTTCACATTTTCTTTCTTTCCTCTAGAATATAAATCTAAGATATCACGAAAATATTTGGCCAATGAAAATTGGTCAACATTTTGGCATTTATATAAAGCAACAGATCACAACTATTTAATTTATATACATTTAAAGGAAGGATTAATACACTGCATAAGAGAGAAATTGGGAAATATGATTGCTTTTCTAAAGTTAATGGTGGTTTTACATTATACCATGCAAATCCCCATGGCCTCAATTTGCAATGCTCCATTCTGCCTAATGGGTAGACCAGTCTTCATAGAAGGTGATTTATTGAGCCAGTTATTATTGTGACTCAGTTGCATTTCTTGACTGTATTTGACCATTTTTATCATCACCTCTAGCACACACACACATACACATATACATATACATATATGTACATGAACACATACACATAGACATTACACTCCTGCATTCTATATAATCACTTTTGCCCTCTCAGTGACATTCCACGGAGGTTTATATCTTGTGATCTGAGTACAGTGTATTTTGCCCAATCACTGGTCCATAAAGACAGCTGGGCTCAGCGCCAGCTAAAAAGCATGGAATTTTAAAGGTAAGAATCTTCATTTCTTTCTTCTTTTAAAAACCAAAATGTATCCCACTCCTGAGCCCACATTTCTGTTTTTCTGAAGCCTCTTGACTTTCCTCCCTCTGTGGTGGGATGTTGCACACTCTGTGGTCCAGGCGTGACATCCCAGAGACTTCTTTAGCAGGCAGGTCCGCACTCACCTTGCCCAACGGTGTGGATCTTTTATTTGTGCAGTGGCACTGTGACTAAGTCTGCAATCCTGAAATTTAGAACCTCCCCTGGGAGAAATCTTAGTAAACATGGATGTTTTCCCATTTCTTTACCTTTCTAGCAACAATTTACCTTTCCCAGTGCTGTTCTTTAGTATCAGCACCTGCCCAGATTAATTAGCTGTTAATTAGGGTCTTTTTAAATTCAGAAAATTCTATTGAACACAGACTTTTAGCAAGAATTTTCATGGCTTAGCAACCATTAGGTAAAGAAATGTGAGACGAAAGGCAAGAAAGAGTACTGGAGTCACAGGCTGCCTTTATAATCTCATCAAAGTTATGCCATGGGTAGGCTACAAAAATGAAGTTTGGTAATCATTATAGTTTGTTTGTCTATGGGATTCATTCAGACATTAGAAACTTAATCCCCCAAATCATGTTCTAATGGTATTGGAAGTGGAAGTTAAGGCTAGATGAAGTCTCCCATAAGTAAGATGGGTAAGATTCCCACAAGGCATTAATGGCTTTATAAGAAGACAATAGAGCTGGCATTCTGGCTCTGTCTCATCATGTGATGAACTTTACCATCTCATGATGGAGCAAGAAGGCCCTCACCAGGTGCTGGCACCAAGCTTTTGGACTTCCCAGCCTCCATATCTGCCTGCTTTCTGAAACAGCTAGGTGAGCCTTCTTGTATGCATATTGTGCTTCCCCTTAGAGCAAATCAAACAATTGATGGAGCAAGAGTCATGGACATCAAGTTCAAATTCTAGACTTATGTCAAACATAAACTCTCTCAGCAGTCAATTTCAATCATTTAATCAGACCACTTCTTAAACTAAACAGGAATCTTTTGACAGGCCCTCATTTCATGCCCCATAGATCCGATAGAAAATTTTCTTTCCTTCGCCTATTTTGTACTGTATCAAATTGGCAATTTTCACAGAAGTACTTCCTTCCAATTATTAATGAGAAGCATTCTTGAATTTTGCTGATTGAATTCTGTAAATTGGTTTTATTGAAAGTGAGAAATGGCATAAAGAACTGCAGAGAGAGAGAAATTAGAAGTGTCTCTCAAGAACAGAGGCCATGTCAAAATGTTGCTACAGGAAAGGGGCTGTGAGCCTCAGACTCAGACATGCCACCAAACAGCTCATGATTCTCTTCCAAATGTAGACACTAGCCTTTTCCTCCCTGATCTTTACATAGAAAACTGTAAATTGCGGTCACTCTGCAGTTCTGAAGTATGGCAAGGGTTAATGACTTACAAGGCCACCCACGCCTTAAGATGAAAGATCTCATTACAGAGGGAATCATTGCCTTGTCTTCGAGTCCATCCTTCGCCCAAAGAGCTGATGTTGAAGATCTCTCTGCCCAAGGTTAAACCTGACTGAAACCTTTGTTTCAACTTTCATTATTTACTGTGTCATGATTATGAAGAAGCCAGTTTTCTTTATTTTTCCAGTATGTTTTTTCATTTTCTTTTAAAAGAAGGGTCAAATGTGTGGAGGTGTTACTTTATACACTGAAATTTAAACTGGTCTACCGTATCTTGTTTGTAGCTAGTATTTCCTATTTTCCTTCAAAGAAAAAAGGATGACTTGTGGAGCAGAACTTGACATAGGATATCAAGTCCTGCTGATCTACTTTGACAAGAATACTTCATTTTATCAAAATACATAATGTACTTTATTTTAGCACTGTATTATTTTAGACATAACATTATAAAATTAAAAGGCAGAGCAAATGATGGTTGGATAATTTAGTATAGCACAAACCATGCTAAGCAAGTATTATAAACAATTAATATCATACACACAATCCAATAAGACAAAGAGCAGTATTTTCTAGTTTTTATAAAACTCAGGAAACAGAGGCTAAAAGATTAAATAATTCACTTAATATCACATAGTTATTAAGAATTTAGATAGTGGAGTTGAAAATCCAATTAGGCAGTCTGTATAAGACCGCACTAAAAGTAAAGTCGGTAAAACTGAATTCATTGATGAGACCTTGGTTCAATGGGCTTATTAGGAAATGGGATTTGATTAAAGGAAGTTGGTCATTGGGACAGAGCTTTGAAACATCTCTCCCTTCTCTCTCTTTCTTGCTCTTTTCCACAGTCTCTCTCTGCTTCCAGGCTACTATGAGGTGATCATGTTCCCTCTGCTACACTTTCCACCAGGCTATTTCTGCATTAGGACCAGCTGACCATGGACTGAAAGTTTTAGCCCATGAGCTAAAATCCTTTCAATTACACTTGTTGGATATTTGGACACAGCAATAAAAAGGTGTATAATACACTAAATTCCTTTTAGTCGGTGTTCCCCAAAGTTACTTAATCATAGAACCTCCTCTCTCAAGTGTAACACTACAATTCTTCAGAATCCAGTAAGGAAACCCCGTTTTAACTGTTTGCATACATGTTGTCACTCCACGAACCCTAACTTGCTCAGCTCTCCTTGCCTGAAATACCCCATCTTAGTCTATTTATCCACTCCTCATCACTTAAAGTCTAACACATACATTTGAACTTCCTTTGGGAAATCTCTTTCAATTTCCCAGAATGCTCTCTCTCTCTTTGCATAACAAAAACAAAAGAAACCAAAAGTCAGTGTTCTAGTACCAGAATGCTCTTCTGTCTAACTCTTCATGTCTTCCTCCTCCATTTGACTGTAATCTCCATAAGGATCCTCTTACACTGCTGGATACCTAACAGCTTTCACAGAATTTGACACAAAACAGGCAGATAGATCATTGACAATGATGGAGTAAATTATTTGCTCTTTGGCATCCTTAGAAATAAAGTAAGTAAAAGTGTTTCAGGGTTGTCCATTATTAACAGAAATAGAACTGATCCAAAATTGTGAGAATTCATAGAGGAATAAAAAGACAAAAAGTCAAGCCCAATTTAAAAATACTAGTGTAATCTTTGCTTTTGAGATTTATTTATTTTTTGCCACCATGGAAATATAGATATGCTGTAACTCGTAATAGTGATGGTAACATCGTTGAGAGTTTCCTATAGGCTAATCATTCTCTCTCTCTCTCTCTCTCTCTCTCTCTCTCTCTCTCTCTGCTGAAAGCTTTGTCCAAGGCCTCATCAAACACTGCACCACTGAGCTATGCCCCAATCTCTAATCTTTATATACACTGAATTATGAAAGACTAGCAGAGTGACTATAAAGTACTGTATTATTTTGAAATATAAGAGATTTTGAATGTTCTTACACAAAGAAATGACAAGAGGTGACTCATATACTAAATACCCATATTTGATTGTTTCATAATGTATAGGTATATCAAAGCATCAAATTATGTTGAGGTATATAAATATAATTATTTTATGTCAATTAAATACAAAATAAAACAAAAAGGTAGAGATTTAAGTAGCCATTTTGTGAAATGTTTCAGTGAGTTCTAACACAGCAGGCAAAACAGGTGTTGCACTGACCTCCCCTTGCTGGGATGTGACAGCCACCTTGATTGCCATTTTCCAGCCACTTAATCCCGTTATTTATGGAGGCACTGACACTGATGAATTTATAAGGGATGGGGTGACATAAATCGGGCCCCCTCGTGCTTTTCCAAAGAAAATCCCTAACTCTTTTTATCAAAGTATTTCATTAATTCTATAGTGATCTTGAAAAAGAAGAGATATTTGTGTTTCCCAGGATTCTAGAGTAAATGAAAAATCTTCCAGCATGGCAAATAGGTGATGCTACTTTTCACAAGACACATGCATGGGATAACATAAATGACAGATGCCCACAAAGTTTTCTTTCTCTCCTCCTGACACCGAAGAGTGAATTCTACCCACTTTCTTTTACTAATTTACAGAATATCTAACTTACCTGGCACTCAGAAGGCCTGGCACATAAGTCTTTGTCTTCAAACTATCCACTATTGATTATAAAATGCAGATCCATAAATAGCTAACTACCTTCCACACATACACTGGAAGAGCTTCAAATGGCTCCCGTTCAGCAGGGACCAGCACTTTGCCAGGCTCAATAATGTATTAACAATCCTATAATGAGGACACCAGCTGTCAGCCATTGGAAATATTAAAAGAGGGAACAGAACAGTTTCAACAATTCAGTTAATGATTTCCAGAATGCACTCACCCAAGGCTCTTCAGCATTCTTGAATCATGCTTAGGCCCATGCTTTTAAAACTTTCTGGCACCTAAATGCACAGGGGATAAAATTCTTACTTTACTCATGGTGCTATGGTGCAGAGGTGAAGAGCTTAGATTCTAAGGTAAGGCATGCTCTTGTTTTATGTGTAGTGTGGAAGTTAAGATAATTGCTTTCCCTACCTGCATAATGAGGGCAGAATTAGTCCCTTCTCATGGGGTTTGGAGAAGTTTAATTGAGATAGTGTACATCAAATGCTCAGCACTTAATAAATGTAAAAATAATGGTGACAGAGGAAGTTGGTGGTGTTAGTGATAAGATAGTACATACTAATTCAGTTTCTTGGATTTTCACAACTGAATATAATGTTGTATTTATAAATTTGTGTGTATGTTGTATGTATATAAAAAACTTTAAATTTGCTATTGTTCCATTTCCTACTGCTATAAAAAGTACACAAAACTGGGTATTTTATAAAGAAAAGTTTATTTTGCTTACAGTTTTGAAGGTTGAAAATCCAAGACTGGGCAGCCACATCCCTTTAGCTTCTAGCACGGGTGTCATTGCAGACGACATCACAATGGTGGCAGCTCGTGTGGAAAAGATCATATGGCAAGAAAAGAAGCCAGAGATTCAGACATCGGGCCCACTCTAATAAAAACCCATTCTCATGGGAACTAACTCACTCCACAAGATCAGCATTTATCATTTCTAAAGTCACTGCTTTTTATGACCTAATTCCCTCGCACTACGCACCATCTCTTAAATGGTTTACCCAAGTCCCACACTGCAGCACTGTAGACCAAGCATCTAGCACATGAAACTTTGAGGAACACACTCAACCCATATGCACCCCACAGTGGCTATCTCAGCTTGAAGTAACATTTCTTGCATTTATTTGATACTAACCTTGCCTCAGTTTTTCATCTATGATCTCAGAAGAATTCACACATAAGGTCATCACAAGGATTAAATAGCATGAAACACACTAAATAGCTGATGTATGATAAATGCCTGATAAATTTAATTTTCAGAACTACTTTTGGAAAATTATCTTTTGAAAGTGAAGGTGTCTTTATTTCTATAGTAGGAAAAATAACTATAGTTAATACTTTTATTTCATAAAAATATAATCTTGCCAATCCCTTGAGTTTGCTAAGATCTACGTGAGAAAAGAAACCCGTAACTCTGCTGCAAGGACTAACCACAATTTGCATAGTATGAGCACCCTCCTGTTTAAAGCCTTGGAAACTTTGAGTTATTGTTATTGAAGTTGAGAGTAGTGAATTCTTCTCTGTCACAGTTACATTCAATGAAAACTACAATTTATGATAAGTTCCATAAAACCTGCTTAATTCAATATTTATGGCAGATATTGAAGATAAATGAAACGTATAGAAAAGGAAACCTTTCTAATCAGTCATTTTTGTCAAGAATAAAGGACAAGCATGATAGGCATGCATACAGAATAGATGTGCATATAAATAATCTACTAGAAATAAATCAGTGAATATTTGTATAAATTTAGCAAAAATAGTCTCAGGACTGTACTATAAAACTTAATTCACATGTGCCCTTGAAAGACCAGGTAAACCTGTCATTCAGAACACCTGAACAGAGTCCAGGTTGTGATATGGGGAAGCAAGAGCTACACACATCTATTCAACCAGGTATAAAAAATGGGTAAGAAAGTGGACTTCACAAGACTAATGCCAATTGCACCTTTTTTCTTTTGTTTGCCATGGCAAGTTGCAACATTTAAGCAAGCCCCTGGAGAAAATTCTGTACCTGTATTGGGCTGTTGGAAATGAGTAATCAGTCTAGCAAATAAAAAAGTAAAATAAAATTCTCTAGAGGGAGTGGGTAGGAGACAGTTAGTAATAGGGCAGCTGCGGAAGCAGACCCATTGTCTGGTTCTCTGGCGTGCTTTCCTCTATCCTATGGACCATGGTCCCCATGGGGAAAATTCTATGAGTAACCAGAGATTACACTTTCTCTACACAGATGATTACCAACTTTTGATGGCTCTGCTTAAACTTTTTTTTTTTTTTACCTTTGTGCTGCTGCAAAGCAATGTGCACCCAGTAGAAACCATCCTTTGAATTTTGTCTTTTCCAAGGCTGGCCAACTATGTTCCGATACTTTCTCTCGTGGCTAGACAGCAGGACAGAGCCACAGCGTCTAGTCAACCAGGGGATTGTGAGAGTAAACCATGCTACTCTACAGAGATGCACCATGGTGCTAAACTGGGTTGTTCAGTAGATTAGGAATGTTTGATACATCTTTGACCTACTGTATTTTCAGTTTAAAATAGGTTTGTCAGTACATGACCCCCACATATGTTAAGGAGCAGCTGCTGTATCCATTTTCCTAGGAACACTAAGGATGAGAAATTGCTTCAGGAGTGGTCTGATAAGTCTGCCATGTGAAATTATCATCTTCCACTAAACTTCTGGTTTTTCACATTCTCCATCCTTTGGGTGCTGTCCACTGAGCCCTGCAGTGCTTGGTATGAAACCACCTAGCCCTATCTGTTAGGTTTCTCCTAGTTTAGGGTGATGAGTGCATTGACATCTCTAGGCATGGATTTTAAAATATAAATCTGTAGCTTAAAAATCACTGCAGGGGATGCTGGTCCATGTCAAGTCTGAGAATCAATAGTTCACATTCCATGGAGCATAATCCCAAAAGCTGTTAGACGGTAGTTGACTAGAGAGAGCTCTAAAGACAAAGATCTGCATGCATCAGCTGTTCTAGAATTTTAAAATGACTACAAGAAACCTGAACTTTAGCAGGTGTCTGCACTTAAAATTTTAAATTAGCAGCCACAAACTCAAGTGCTTATAGAGACCAAAAAGTGACTGCAGCAGTTTGTGCCATTAAGGATGTAAAAGGACACAGGACACAAGCCCCATTTAGGAAGTGACCAAAACCATTCAAAAATCAGTGTGCAGAACAAGAAACTCACTTCTTAGGGAGCCCCACTTTATCCCACAGACAATCTAACTGTGGCTGTTTATACCATCAGCCCTCTCTATCCCCAAGTTGCTCATCTGGGGACTCAACCAATCGCAGATCAAAATAAAATGTTTAATGTATCCTTAGTGAATATGTGCAGGTTTGATTTTTCCTGTTGTTATTCCCTAAGCAACCCAGTACAACAACTATTTCCATAGCATTTGTACTGGATTTGGTATTATAAACAATCTAGGGACTATTTAAAGTATTCATTGGGAGAATGTATATAGGTTATGTGCTAATGCTACACTACTTTACATAAATAATTTAAGAATCTTCAGAGCTTGACATCCATGTGGGTCTTGGAACCAATCCCTGTCAGATATGGATAGATGAAGTTATATTTTTTTTCCTTCTATAAAACAAGAGACAAGGTGAGCATACCACTTGTCCAAAAGCTTCTGACTCACACAGAAGGGATAGGTTATTTCAAAAGCAGATTAAATCCCCTAATAAACTTAAAAACATTGCTTTGAATACATGTATACTTCTGCAATCAAGGTGCATGCTGACTTGGATATTGGATCTATTTCTTTCATGTATTCAGACTGATAAATGAATGAACTCCTACAAGATCTGAAAGGAGACTTAGGTCAGAAAGAATGCTTATCAGAAACAGTACCTGGGTACGGGGTTTCCAAATATTTCATTTTGCTTCACTTTCCTCAAAAACAAAAAGGATTTACCTACAAAATCTCAACTTCCAAAGATAATTCTTCATATGAAATGGTTAATATGCTACTGTGGCAAGGCCTTGTGCATTTTGAGAGGATTGCTTGCAGTAGTAAAAATTGTCTAATTTCAAGTGCTACCAACAGCTATAATGAAGGTATTTACTATATACTCACACTCTATTTTTTCTTTATTATATATTCTAAGTAGTGTCCAAATTTCTGCTATGATTAACTTTGGTGCTTTTTAAGTGTGTGGTTATATGACTGTTACTGTATCCACAGAGGTATGTAATAAATTTTGCAATTTCAAAACTTTTTCATCATTTCAGACAGAAATCACAACTCATAAGGAGCCACTCTGCGTCACCTCCACCCCAACCGACCCCACAGCTCTAGTTGAACATTAACCTATTCCCCATCTTTAGGGGTTGCCTTTTTCTGAAAGCTTTATACAAAGGCTATTATACAATATATGACCTTCCTGATCAGTTTTTTCACTTTGAAGTATTTTCAGAGTGTTCATGTATGGTAGCATGTGTGACTACATTATTCTATTTTTATTGCTGAATAATATTCTAGCATATGGATGTGATGCATTTTGCTTGTTTACTCACCAATCAATGGAAATTTGGATTGTTTGCATATTAGCTATTATAAATAATATTTCTATGAATACTTGGGAAAAAGTTTTGTATGAATAAATATTTTCCGTCTTCTTGGGTGTAGGATTAGAACTGCTTGGTGATATAATGCTGTAACTAACCATTTGAGAAACTGACACTCCTAGAATGGCTGCACTATTTTCATTCACTCCAAACCTGCATATGGATTTTGATTTCTCTGCTTTCTCTTTTTAATTGAACCCATAGTCCTAGTAGATTGAAGTGGGAGCTTGTGATTGTCATTTGAATTGTCCTGATGGTTAGTGTAACTTTGCCATTATTAAATTCAAATACAGGGGAAGAACTTACCAAGGATTAAATACTAGGTATTCTGCAATGTAAAAATATCTGAATTACTTGTATGCATATCACACTATATAGTTTCACTAAATGGCAAAAAGCATAAATATTTTGAGAGCTTAGAGGAGTAACTAATGTTCATGGTGTGCTTATTATGTGCCACAGATTTTACTTCATGTCTTATAGGTATGATCACAACTGTCTCCCTAATAATTCAATTTTTAAGCATTATTATTATTGCTCTTGAACAGATATAGGATCTGAAGTAAATAAAGCTTATGAGATTGTACCAAATTACACAGTTTAATAACACTGTGTTGGCATAAATTATTTAACTCCAAATTACATCCATTTCACTGCTAAACTGCTCATCTCATATTTTCAAGTGAAACTTTATAAGCAAAAAAAAATGAAAACATGTAAAATTTTCTGCTTAATATTACATTTGGCCATTTATGCCGTGAAAACCAAAAACTGAAGTTATAAAATTTGATTTCTTGCATGACCCATGTGGTCTAAGTCTCCATTATGACATAAACTGAAAATGAACGGGTTTGCTTACTTTTCTCAACCCATAGAAAGAACTGATTCAGTAAACTTCCGAATCTGAAAAATGAAATTTTGGTTTTGCTCAGTGAATTGCTTATGTTAAGTTTTGGTATTTAAAATGGGTTATTTGCCTTTGTTTGCTATAATTTGAATTTAAATAATTTCTGTGAGAGTAACCAAAGACCATGAAATTTCCTTTCATGTCAATTTGATTATTAAATTGACAATTTTCACATGTATTTATAGCCTGACTTCTAACAACATTCTTTGTACCTGTCTGCCACTTGGGTCCAGTTTACTGAACCAGAATGGATAACAGATTACTTCCAAGTATCAATACAAATATCCTTTTTGAAGTTTCTATTGATTTGTTTTTGTCAGCTAACATACTATAAATGTCAAAGATTCTTTGGAGTCTTGAAAAAATCTTAGTGGATAAAAGGCAACAATGACCAGAATGCTGTGATTGTTCTCCATTGACCACTAAGGCAAAAGGATTTATTATGTCAAAATAACATGGGTGAAAGTGCCCATGATGGCTCATTTCTTCTCCACTTTTACACTGACTAGATTTAGCTCTCTGAATAGTTTTGCCCTGATATTTATTGTGTTGATAATTTATCCTTCTATCAGAGAAGGAATTTTTGTTGGCCATGTTTCCTTGTGGTTTTTACCGGTGTGTGTGCTGTTTAAATTCCAGTTTCCCTCATCTAATTTTTTCATGGGTGTCAATTCAATATCTCAGCTTATTCAGTCGATTATTTACTTAACAAGCTTCACTCTTTCAATCACAATAAGAAGAATGACTTTTTTAGGAGTCCAATTATTAAAATTAGTCTGAATAAACTCTCAAACAAGTCAAGCATGTTTTGTGACTTAAAAAATTCTGCCACTTTTAAGTAGAGTTGCAACTGAAGTGACTAAATTTGTGTATCACTTCTGTTTGATCTTTTCATTCAACAATTATTTGTAGTATGTGTTTCATCATTTTCATTTGCTGATAAACTGATTATCCCAGTTCACATCTGTTGGCAAACAATTTCAAATTCAACAGTAGAAATATCAAAATTATAAGCTACTCCTAAGTAGTCTGTTGCTTTCTATAGCACAGCGCAACTCCCTGTAGCATAAGTAACTACTGCGTGCATGTCTTCCCTTGATTTTGCCATACTCATGACAGATATTTCTAATCGGTCATGGTACACTTTTCCCAGGATTACCTCTAAATCTTTTTGGACAGTTTTCTTAAACTAAGCATGGCAGCATATATGGCAGCATATATCTGTAATCTCAGCACTGTGGGAGGCTAAGGAAGGATCCCAGGGTTGAGCCCATACTAAGCAATTTAGCATGACCCTTTCTCAAAATTAAAAATGGACCAGGGATAGAGTTTAGGTGGCAGGCCCTGAGTTCAATCTGAGTTCAATCCCTATACCAAAAAAAGCAAGCAAGACAGACAGACAAACAGACAGACAGACAAATAGAAAATAAAGAGAGAAATTCTTAAAAGGGAGGTATTAATCAGAGATTGGATTCCACTCAAGATCAAGTGGATATGCCCTTATAAATTTGGGGCAAATACTTTTAATTAGCATAAAGACTAAATGTGAATTTAAATATTTAAAGAGATTTCACATTCTTCTCTGAAAACCTATAGGATGATATTGTGAAAACTTCTCTCATTGGTCTAGAGTTACAAACTGAGAAAGCTAGAATAGAAACACCACTGCCAACAACAGCAACAAACCAGTAATTGAGTCTAGAAGAAAAATGAAAATAAACACCATCCCAGGACTTTCTAAACAACAACCAAATAAGCTTTAATAGACACCCCAAGGATCAAGCCAGCCCGCACTTCCAATACAAGGCATGTAGTCTATGTGAACCTTTGACTTGTCGTCATTAATTCTTAGACTACTAAAGGTGCTGCGAGTTTTCCCTCCTTATCTGTGGGGAGTGGAGGAGCTATCCTTTGTCCTTCAAGAGAAGATGCCCAGAATTTGAGAAGAGTGCAGGAAAAAGAGAAAGGGGCCCATTTGTCCCTTTGGGCTCTTGCTTAGGCAGAGAATTTACTGACCCTCCTAGAGCCAGGGAAGAACAGAATCTAAAATCACGGACACCAGAAAAGACATCTCAGTGTATGAGATGAGTCACTGGAGGTAAAAAAGTCGAGGCAGCAAGAGGCTCTACCAGGTATATGACAGCTTGCACCTGGGGACTCAAGGGTAGGCAAGCTCTTCGCAGCCCTCAGCGCCCAGACAGTGCGTGCCAGGTCGAACCCGCATAGGGCCAAGGGTCTGCCTTTGCTATGGGTTCCTGAGTGACAGCTCAGGCTTAAACTAGACAAAGAAGGGAATAAACTGTGTGAACAAGACCTGATCATAAATAAAGGTGATGAACGAAAAACAGAAAAATGGCAGCTGACAGCCAAGAGCTGACCTGGTATTAGGAGATAGATCTTCATGTTGATTTAAGCTGGACCATTCCTCGCTATTAGGACATGAAGTTCTCTTGTTATGCATGAGTAATTTTATAGAGCATCAGCACTTTGCAAGACTGCTGCACAACCTTGATAAAATGAGTTGGAAGAAAAAGACTATTTTACCATGAAAAGCTGAGGTAGGAATATTGCAAGTTCAAATCCAGCCTGGACAACTTAGATTTCTTGTCTCAAAAAAAAAAAAGACAGTAGAAATTTATCTCAGTGTAAACATCTTGGATTTAACACCCAGCACAGAGAAAAAAACTCTATTTCACAATTCTGTCTAAGCACAAGACAAAAACAAGGTCACTGTGCAAACTGCCAAGTCTAAGGTGTCCTCACATTCATTTCCTCCTACGGCTAACGTAAGTGATTAACGTGAGTGACTGCAACTTCTTCATCAGTGACAGCTTTGGCCTAGCTCAGGTCTGCACACCCTCTTGAAAGATTCAGTAAAATGCCTGCTATGGTTTAAATTTTGAAACAGTAGTGCTAAGTGGTGAGATCTAATGGAAGGTGCTTAGGGCAGGAGGGCTCTGCCCTCAGGAGTAGATTAAGGCCAGTTACATAAGGACTTGAGGATGCAAATGTAACTTTTCCTCTGACTCTGTTGCTTTCCCACCTTTTGCCAAGTGATCAGGCAGCAAGAAGGTGTTCACCCGATGTGACTCCTCAGCCTCTAGAGCCATGAGCCAAGTACACTTCTCTTTGTTAAATGTTAGTCTCGAAAATTCTATTACAGCAGCATAAATTGGACTTAGACAGCATCAAACCTCAGAATTTACTCCACTTCATGGTAGTTCTCAATACAAAGTTCCATTTTCTTAAGCTCTGTCAAAACTGTAAACTCTTCCTGCAGTTATGTAACACACCCCAGTTCCTGTGTCAGGTCCCTTCTCGCATCCATCTGCTAAGATATTTCATGGCTCCCCATGATGTGTGTTCTTCTCTGCAGCCCCCAAAATAATACCAAATTGCCAGCCAGAGATGTGTTCCTGGAAGTCATTGATGAGGAGGTTATGAATTCTGACAGAAATTTCCTTAAGCGATAGGTGATACTTGACAACCTGGAGCTAACAGAGGTTATCCGGGGAAATAGGCCATTTCATGCTGGTGCTTTGCCCAGTTTGCACTTTCCTCTGAGCTGCATATGATTATTACATTTTCTGTTTGCTGAAGCTAAAGATACGAGAGCAAATTTGAGTACGACTCCTATCTACAATTTTCAGATTAGTCATGGTCAAATTAACTGCATGTCATTGACTGTTGCTTATTAAGGCATTTGAACTGCTACAGTATATGCTCTGTCATTGAAATTTAGTCTTAGAATAATTTAAAATAATTCCTACCTGAATGCGCTTCAGTCCCCATTTCCATAATACACATATAATAAATATAAATTAGCTTCCTCTGCAGTGTACAAATACCCAAAATATGGTTAAAATTTGCGATGGTCCTGACATGGAATTTTATTTAGAAATGTAATGTTCAGGCAGGCTGGAAATTGTGACCGGTATTACCCAGTTTACCCCCTGATTTGCATGTAACTGACCTTCAAGCCCTCATCCCAGCTCATTTCATTTTTCTCTGCTCTCCGTGTCCTAATATGGATAGGTAAATATGGATTGAGTTAATCTAAAGTGTGTTCTCTCTGTTTTCTTCTTGTAAAACCTATTACAATTCTCCTTGATGCTCAGTCTAGTGTTTGCCTACATTATGGCCCATAGGCCCCTTCTCCAAGCCCTAGTCTAAAAATAACCTGAATTTCTGTGAGGAAATGAACTTCTCAAAACTATCGTTTCCAAAGAAGTTGTTTCCCTGCCATGTTCTCCACTATCACCGCTTTCTTTGCCTTTGCCTGCTATATAACTCCGAATTCTAAGTTTTCAGGGCAAAGCTCTTCACACACATGGCTGTCTCCAGGGTTTTTTTTCTCAGCATTCCTTTTTTCTAAGGCAGAAAAATATGCACAAAATGGACTTATGTCAAGAATCACGTTTTTACTCGAAGAAGCTAAAATACTGCATCAATATAAACTGCCTCCATTAATATAGTCTAATCATTTTCCACCAGTCTCAAATTGTTTTTGGAAATAAAACTGCATAAGAATTAAAAAATAAATAAATAATAAGAATGGTTTAAAAGAAGCAAGTTTGCTCTTTCTATCAGCAGTTCTTGACCTTACAGCCCAGTACGTTCTGTAATTTTTTTCAAACCTTGATTAGTAACATCACTTGCCTTTTTGAAGGAGAAAACATTTAACCAAAGAGATTAAATATGCATTTAAAGAAGTTACTTTTATCTCCCTCCAAATTTTCAGAGTGTATAAAAACCTCAAAGAGGAAAATAAACTGTTACCAGTTGAAGCTTCATATAATCACATTAGTTTATGTATCAAAGTCCCCCAAGTATGACATGGAAGGATATACTGCTAATGGGCAAAACCATATGTCTGATTTCCCCTTATGGAATTCACAGTATTTGGATTATTGTGAGCTTACACAGATGTAGACAGCCTGTCAAAACAGATTGCCTTTATTTGGGCTTTGGCTTTGAAGCCAAGAACGCCCTGAAAAGTATTAGGCCACCAGAACGGAACATGATTAAAAGTCTCTGGAATTACTTCTGTGCACTTCCAGCTTACCACCTACTATGAGGGTGTAAAAAGAAATGTTTTCTGACACAAAAAAGGACACATACAATATGATGCCACTCATATGGCTTATTTGGAGTGGAAAATTCAGAGAAATAAAGTAGAACCAAAGTTACTAGGTATTGAAGGAAATGAAAAATGAGGACTTATTGTTTTAGAAGTTCAGGGTTTTGGGGGTTATGATGACAGAATTCTAGAAAGAGGGAGTAGCTAAGGTTATTCTTCATGAATGTAGTTACTGTCCCTTAAATATACACTGAAAAATAGTTTCAATGAAAAATTTTATCTTATGTGAATTTTATTACAAGTAACTGAATAGACAAATAGAGAACTAAACAAAATAGATTTTTTTAAAATAAAAAGTATTGAGGAATTGAAGAAACAATTTCCTTGTTCTCCAGTTGAGAAGTAAAGGGCAGATATAATCAGTGGACAACCCCCATGCCAGGACACACTGACCCAACAATGTCCACTTGCAAACACAGCTAACCCTTAGGCTGCAGATTTTTTCCTAGTGCCTGAGCTCATCTGGACTGTGAACAGGCTGGACTCAAACACAGAAGAAGGTATAAGATCACCGGGAAGCAACTCTTAGTGAATGGCGGAAATAAATTAGCATCTTTAAATAAATAAATAAATAAATAAATAAATAAATAAATTAGCATTTTTGAATAAATAAACTAGCACCAGTTCATCTTTTCCCACTGGGGATGACTCTGGACTTGTGAAACACATCTCCTAATGTACCCTGTTGAGAATGAGTCCTCTCTCTCTACAGAAGTGCACATTTTTATTTTATTGGTGTCCTCCCCTTCCCTCTGTCAATCTTGTCACAGTATTTCATGAGATCATCTACACATAAATAGTTTGCACTGTGAGTCTTGGTCTCAGGGTCTATTACTGAGAGGATGACCCTAGGAATATGAAATATGGACACAGAATTTCATGGTGCAAGGATGGTTCCTGGTGTATACCACAGTCACCTTTGTGGCAAGTGACCAGAGGGTGAGTTCCCTGGAGATCACCCAACCTTCTTGAAACCTGGAGCCAGCAAGGGTGCTCACAGTCTGTGGGCCAGAGGGAGAGGATCACTCTTAACAGCTGTTCCTCCTAGAGGGGAATGGGAGGCCCAAAGGAAACCAGATGATGGGGCATAGTTACATCTGCCATTGGTGAAAACTATTAATTAGTAATACATAGTTTTGAAAACCCACAAACTTACACAGTAAATAGCAAATCACTTTTGGCTATTTGGCACACCAAAAAGTTGACCAAACAAGAGAGTGATAAACCTGCCTGGTCAGACATTTTCTGATCTTTACATATTTCTTCTCTTGCTCTCCTTAGGAAACTAGAATAAGGAAGGGAGTTTGAGTTGCAAGGGAAACATAAGTAGAGAAAGTGTGAAGTAGTCCACTCCCCACTCCACCAACATGTCAGGTGTGCGAGTCCAAAGGAGATCTAAGCTGGAGGAAGGCAGAAGGTTTCAGCTGGATGAGAGGCCGGGCTACTTATATGTTATGAATGAGAAACTCTGAAACCAGCTTGAGGTTTCACCAGAGAGACAGGGAAGTACAGGTTCACAAGAAAGAGTTATGAGAATGACTAAGCTGATTTTCTGCTTGCATTTTAAGGATTATGTTTTGTTCAACAAGCTGATTACAAAAATGTCCTCTCTATTTTGCTTTTTAAAAATAATAAACATCTATCTACTTGGGATAATATTTAACCAAAATAATACAGAGTGATGTCAAAGTTGATTACATCACTTTCTGTAAAGGAGCAACTGTAATGCTCAAAATCTCTCAGTCCAGTTCCCCCACCCTCATTTCTGGGTCCTGCAAAAACACACTGGTTTAAACTCTTACTGAAAATAGTTGAAAGAAAAGAAACTTCGGGTCTGTCTGTGCTGCACATGTGCAGATTATTTAAAAACAAATTTGTAATTATTTCCTAAAAATATAGTATGGCAACTATTTACATAGAATTTACATTATGTTAGGTACAACATCTAGAGATGATTTAAAGTATATGAAAGCCTGTAGTCACATGTCAGTACTGCAACATTTTATGCTATGTGTTTGAGCATCTGATGATGGTGCTGGAGTAATGACCCCCTTGGATAAGAAGTGAGAACTATATTATCATTGTGTCTTTTCCCATAGTTGTATTAAAAGAAATTGATTGATTTATCTTTGTTCTTTTGAAAGATTTAATCTATTTTCTATAGTATATTTAATAAGCATGTGTTGCTTATAAAACAAGAAAAAATATTCTAAAAGAAAAAATATTACTCTATAGAAAAGAAGTTTCCATTAAGTTGAATTAATAGATTAAAAACTGATATCCATCACCTTATTAACCAGAGAAACAAGGACCAACAGATTTTATTCCAACATTGGTATAAATCATTTATGTGCATAATAAAAACCCTGAAGCCTAAATTGCCTGTATATCCTTGAATATAAATGGATTCAAAGCTAATTCTTTGAGATCAGTCCATTTATTCCTAAAATAAACAAGTCTGACTGATTTTCTAGAAGTCTCCAAACCTAACAAATCACCGAAGTTAACTTATCTTCCTCTCAAATCCTTGTATGAACAATAAACTTCTCCTCTACAGAGTTCTCAGCTGCCTCTATTCTCAAAAACTCCATTGATCTTTTGTGACATAAGAAGCCTCCTTAGTTGGACATCTCTTTTATACAAAGACATCCCTAAATGTCCAGCTGAGAAGGTCTGCTAATTAATTTTATTCTTCTATAATAACTAAGGACCTTTAAGAGTCATGATTTCTTCTTTTTAATTAGATGCAATGATTAGAAAGTATTTTATATTACACAGCATTTGCCCTAATTACTTCCATTCCTCACTTGCTTTAATTAATTTTTGTAAAATGATAAAGAATTTTTGCCTTTAGGCCTTTGTGAATGTGTGTGTGTGTGTGTGTGTGTGCATGTGTGTGTGTGAGAGAGAGTTTGTGTGCAGAGAAATACACACGTGTGCATCTCTGAGTGCTGCTACCTGTGTGTGCTGCTCTTCAACTGACTTTCCCCAAAAATAATCTCAAGGCAAGAATCAAACAAGAAATATGTTCTCTCTGATATGAACCTTTCCACCAGGTTTTTTTCTGCTTTCTTTTCTGAAAGCACATTTTTCTGAGAGCATTCTTTTCTGAAAGCGTATTTGCAGCACTGTCTTCAGTATCACTTTTCTTACAGCTCCAAGCACTTCTTGAGTATAGACTTCTAAGGTATTTTTAAACTTCTACCATGTTTACATCCCTAATCTGTTGGAAGCAACCCACCATTTAGAAGTTTCATATTTCAGGGGTTTGCAATACCAGACTACTCAAGTCACATTTTTGTGCTGTTCTGCAGGGTCCTCAGGCTCTTGCCACACATACATGATATTCAAATACTTTGTGACTGAACAAACCCCTGACTCTTTAGTTCATGCTTTGATGACCACTGGCGGCAACTCCCCACTCTAATGAAGGACCTTGAGCTTGGCAGTGGCCCAAATATGCTACAGTAAGGGTGATACTTCCCTCTCCCACAGCTTCATCCCCAAAAATCGACAGTGATTTCTCCCATGGAATTTCGCTTGTGGTCTTCAGGCTCAGCGCTCTCACCACCGTTCATGAAGAGTTGTTTATTTTGGCTCCTTGAAAGAACCAAGATTTGTGTAGTAGCCTCTTTATTAGGCAAAGGCAAAAGCCTATGCAGTAATCACCATGGCTGACTCAAACACAGCAGCTTCTCTGCATTTTCCAACCTTCTCTGCACAGATTTCTCATTCTGTAGTTTCCCACTTTTGTATTCATCCTTGTATTGTCATATGCATGTTTTATTCATGTGTGCCTTGTCATTTTAGGGAAACTGTAAATTCTTCAAAGGAAGGACTTATATCTGCATATCTGTGTGCCACTATGGAGGTCATAGAGTACTTGCTGTGAAAAACTTACTAAATTTAATAGTTCAATGGCCAAAGCACTTGGTTTTAAAGCCAACATTCTTTGCACAGAGTATGATTGCTGCAGAAGTCACTATGCCTACTTACTTCATCAGAGAAACACTCTTAATGGTAGCTCTGAATTATTTTTCACATATATGAGAAACAGACTGTTCTCAGTCTGGATCTTTAGTATCGCCAGGGAATTCAATAGTAATGAAGAGTCTTGAACTTTACCAAGACCTACTGAATTACTGTGTATACCTTAACAAGGTATCCAAGAGGCTTGTAAATACATTATTGTCAGTAAAGTCTTCCAGAATAACGCAGATGTACTTTCTCCCAATGCCATCGACACCACAGCCACCTCTGCCAGCACCATGATCATTACCCTTGCCACCCTCATCCTAATGCCCATGATGCACCCTCATCACTAGTCACTACTATCGTATCCTGCTAATTTTTTATACAAGAAACTGCACTGCACATTTCATATGTATGAGGGACTAAATACCCTGAAACTGAGCCAACTTAAACCTCTACTCGTTTAAGTAGTGTTAGATATTATTTGGCAGCCATTGGAGAGTTAATATATGGTATCACTTTTTTAAAATCCAAGATTTCAAACTGTCCCAGTTTATGCAATAGAATATAAGCCAAGGTTTTCAATATATATAAATCTTTGTGAAGAAAATTTTTTAAATAGAAATACTATGTTTTCAACAAAATAGGAAGTAATTTCATTTCTGGAAGTTATGTATATGCTACAAAAATATTTAAAGGAAAAGATATTAAAGAATAGTGACTAAGAGCATCAGTCTCGGAATCAAGCTGACTCGATTTTGTGTCATTTGCACGACCTTGACCATGCCCCTTGCTCTTTCTTATCACTGGTGCCCATCTCTGTAACATAAAGACAATAATCCCCACTTTTTATGGATGGTACAAACGGTAATTAAGTTAATGATATAAGAAACATAACTCTCAGTAAATAGTAGACTTAGCAATCAGTAAATAACAAATATTAAGTGAATTTCTTGTAAAAGTTCTATTTGTTCTAAGTAAAACTCATGTGTCTATTCTCTCCGAATACCACTTTCCTCTTACCACTTTTGTTATTTTAGTCATAATTGGATTTGTAGTTCATGCTTCTTGAAAGTACAATGCCCAGTAAATACTTTAGCAGAATTGAATTTTTACCTCCACTCTTCACACCTTTAATTTCTACCCTTAATATGGGCAAATATAGTATAACCATGAGAAAATAATTTTTAATATGTGGCCAAATTTGTATGAATTAGTGTAAACCAAAACTAATACTTTTCCCTTCTCTTTTGAGATTTCCCTTACATTAAAGTAAAAGAGGGCCAGGAATTTAGCTCAGTGGCATAAGCGCCTGCCTTGCAAGCAAGAGGTCATGAGTTCGACCCCCAGTACAAAAAATAAATAAATAAGTAAAGTAAAAGAAAGATTGACAAATGATTGAGCTGTTACTATTACTTTGGGTGGTTCTGTGATTTTTTTCTGCAGTACCTGTTTTTATATTTTTATTTTGAGGTAGAGTCTCATTAAGTTATTTTGGTTTATTAAAACCATGAAGTTTTATTGAAAGAACTGTCCAATCAAAATTAAGAAATTTATTCTCCATGATCGCTCTCCTTAACTAGGAGTTTGAAGAGCAAATCTACACACAGAAACTAAAGAATGGACCCACAGAAGTTGTCCCACATGTGGAATATAGCAGGAGCAGAGCTCCAGGCCCATTTCTGTCCTTTATAACTTTATGAAAGCCACAAGACCCTAGTTACTTTTGATTTACAATAGAAACAAGGCCATCCTTATGATGAAAAGAAAATCAAAGAAGGAAAACAAGGTCTATATTTTCAGACACTCAGATTCAATTTGTCATGAAGATCAATGACAGTTTTATTCTCTAGAAAAATGAGCTAACCCTTTAGCTGTGAAATTATCATGTTTTTTTCAGACGTGATAGTGTTGGGAAGCTGAAACTGTAACAGAAAGTTTTAACAATAGCCAAAGCATTACTCTTGAACATTAGTTTGTATAGCTTTCTCCTCTTTCCAAATGACAGATATTCAACAAATCTACTTAACTGTTGAGGACTGAGTGAGAAGTAGCCTGATTCACTAAGTTACTAATGAAACTACAAGACTGGAAATTTGCTCAGAGACAGGTGCTGAGAAAGCAAGTGGTTAATCCAGGAATATTTGGAAACCAATTCAGAAGGGGAAAAAAGGATAGATGAAAAGTACAACGGAAATGTTTTCTGACTGAAAAGTATTAGAGAACAAAAAGAGAAAGAAAAAGAAAAAATAGGGGAAGTTCCAAAGGGCAGGTGTATGAAGCATTTGAAATCATTTCTGAATTCTAGATTTACAGTGTTATTGAGAAATTAGACAGATAGCCATTTTATCACTTAATGATTTCCTACAAATTCACTGAATGCTTTTTAGTGTCTTTCAGGAACCAAGATGGTGGTAGGAAGTGAGCCAGGCACAATCTCTTCTTCTTCTGGCCTTCTCTCGAACGGTGTGAGCAGGCACTCTGAAAATCTGCATGAAGACAACTGGCATTGCTTAATACAGTAGTTTGGGCTGTCGCACGTTTACTGTATTTCCAGATGGTAGGAATCCACTCATTTTCTATGATTTCCTTTCCTAGAATCATGTCGAAGGACGTAAGGTAGCTTAATCTTGTCCAAAGGTCCCTCCTACGTGCTATGTGCTCTTGACAAGTAGATTAAAAAGGAAGGTACAACCCTTTCAAAAGAAAAGATTTGTGATTGGTATTCATGCTCACAGCTTCATAGATGGGACATTGTTGCTATTTCTTCTGCATCTCTGTCTTGTTTTGTTTTGTTGTTTCTTTTTATTTCAGGCTTTTGTTTTTGTTGTAAACAAGACTATGCCATGTACCTCAGGCTGGTCTTGGATTCACTGTGTAACCTAGGTCAACCTAAAACTCACAGCAATCCTCATGCTTCAACTTCTTGATTACTGGGACGACAGGGGTGCACCACCATACCCACTCTAGTTCTTGATGTTACATTTCAGTGAAATTATGCTTTGAAAAGGATATTAATTGCCAAATATTATAATTTCTAATTTTTATTGTTGATACATTGCATGAATTTGAGAAGTTTAGAAGTTTAAATAAAGGACTCAGCAGAGGGCTGAGGTCCTCTCTTTGAAAGCATCTTCATCCTATGCAAGAGGAGGGCACGGAGGTGGTGTAAGTGCTATACCACCCCTCCTGAGAAGGGGTAAACTGCTTACAACGTAAGGGAGGAAAAGAGGCTTGTCCCCACCTTTTACTCTTGCTTCTTTTTCTGTCTTCTACCACGTTGAAGTGTTGTCCCTGTGCCATGCCATCCTGCTTTGGAGTCAGTTGATTATGGACTGAAAGCTCCACAAACTGTGAGCTAAAGAAACTTTTTCTCCCTTAATTTTGGACATTAGGTGTTTTGTCCCAGCAATGAGAGAAAAATAACCAAGACACTAATGTTTCTGCCTTTCAGAAACATTCATATAGCAAGTCCTATATGATGTCAGAGTTAAGAAAAATCCCTATGACCAAGAATCATTTCTCTTCCATGTTGGATGGTTTTGAGGAGCTGAGTCCTCTGATCCCATCTATTTCTATATGACTAGCAAATATTTTTTGAGACCCTTTTACTATTAAGTCATGGAAAGAGCCATCCCAGCTTTAATATCAAAGTCTCAAAAACTTTTTGGTTTTTACCTCCTCCCAGAAGGTTTTATTCTCTCTCGTAATTTTATGTGGCCTCCATTCAATCCCAGCAGCAATATGCAAGCTCCATATACCCACGAACTTGTTAAAAGTGTTGTAACATATGTCTGTCCACCTGTAGGGTTTGTATTCTGGTATTTACCCACTTGAAATATCCTGTTAGAAAACAAGAGACATACGGATCTTGTTATGGTTCAAATATGGTTTGTTACCCTCAAATTGATGAGGAAGTTTAATCCTCAAAGCTATAATTTGATGCTATGGAAAGGCCAGAACTTTACCTGACTGTGATGTTTAGAGGTGGAAACTATTATAAGTGCTCAGTATTAAGTAGGATCTTTTGAGTAGAGCCTCCATGATTGAATCCTAGTGACCTGATAAACAAAGGGAGAGAGATACATAGACAGAAATGTATGTGCTATAGTTGTTGCAATGTGTCACCTTGGAACTCTGCAGGCTAGAAGACCATCACCAGATGTGAGCTCTGGACCTTTCATCTCCAGAACTAGGAGCTAGGTAAATCTGTTTTCTTATAAAGTTAACCTGACTCAGATATTCTGTAATAACAATGAGAAACATTAATAGAGATATTTTGAACAATAATGAAAATGCACATGACTGAATATGATGAACTATAAAAAATTCAAGGTAGACTTTAATAAGTTTTTTTTGGTTATCCTTTTCAAGAGTTCTATGTTTCTGCATACCAGAGTCACCTTTATTGTTCCTCAGAAAAAGAAAGCATCAGTCTCTTATTTAAGGACAGAGGATCTTACTTGACTGTTCCTAAAATTTTACGTAAGAATGTACTAATTTTCCATCAAAATGTATACTCAACTGAATTGAACATGAGCAAATATTACTAAGAGAACACAGAAATACACTGCACTGAGCTACCTCATTTAATTTTATTAAGTTAAATATTTACACATTCCTATTTGATACTAAACCAAGAGATAATTTAAACAACAAAAAAAATCATCTCAACAAGCACAGGACTTAACGTATATGAGCATGAGAGAAAGAAATGTGAAGTTACTCTTAGCCTGATGTCAGCCACACAAGAAGTCATACTGTAATAATTCCAAAATTTTAAGTGTGGATATGAGGATCAGCTCTATTCATTGCTCATACAGTATGGCCCCTAAGTATGAGCCAGCTCCATCATATTCCTTCTGTGCTCAGCTGAAGGAAGCAGTGTCTGTTTCAGAGTTGCAAGAAAAGTGATTGTACTGAATTGAAAAATTCAACATCAGTTTCCAGTGTGGTGTGTAAATGTGACTATAGAATTTGCATCCATTGTACCAAGAATACATAAAACAAAAACTCATCAACCCACAGAACTAAACACACTAATTACTAGTATGCAGAAGTCAAATGCAAGCAACGGTGTTTCATCCTTATGAAACACAATCACCAACTTCTTATTTTATTTTTATTGCAATTGAATTTGATATACTCATAGCATGGCTGTGTAACCTTGAACCAATAACATAAATTGCTTCTTTATCTGTAAAAGCAAAGGGCTGGGCTTTCTGACCACCCATGTCCCTTTCAGGGGCATCATTCTCCTTCTGAGGTATTAAATCTCATTTTGTATGTAGAATAACCTAATTGGGAGATAATTTAGTTGAAATTCCATTATGAAAATCAGATATAGGAAACCATTTTGTGATGTCAAGAAGAATCAGACAAAATTGAGTGTGTGATCTGGCTGAGTAAATTATTAGGATTAATCCTAATGAGATTCTATTTTGATGAAATGTTTCTTGACAGCAACTGTTAAATAAAAAGGTAGGATTAACATCTCCAGAACAATTCAGCATAGTTCACAAATAAACAAATACTATTATCAATTTACCTTTGAGTCAAAAGTCCATTGTCTGTGAGATTAACGCTTTCCATAAATTTTCACTTAAAAAAAAAAAACAGCTACCAGTTCCACTCAAGTGTTTAATTTCAAAACAAGTTAGAAAAATAACTGTTTAAAAGATTTGTGTATTTGAAGAATTTATTGGGCACATTTGAAAATCTGTTCACAGTAAACACAAAAGAAAAAAAAAGAACTATGATTTCTGATAACTCTCAAAAGATAGGGAACTTTATTCTGCTGTACTAATAGGCTTTTTGCAAAAATTTCAAGTGTGTCACAAAAAATTATCTCAGCCAAAACAATACACAAACTAATAGAATTATATTCCTATTTCAAAAGTTGAATTTTAACCTAAATTTTAGCATTGCCTATCAGTCATGAAAAGATTTCATTTCCCGTTGAATACTTTTCAAATAATTTTTTTCACAGCTGTGTGCTTTACCATCATATAATATGCTTGCAAATTCTATAGTCTTGAGTCCTCTGCTTACATAAACAATTATGGAAGAAAGTAGTGAAATTCAAGTTTTTGAAAGTTAATTGAGAGTAACAGGACTAAAATTTAGAATTCGTTGTATTTAAAATTAGAGTTTAGGTTATTTATACCTAAATACTTTGACATCTTGGTCAAAGTGTTTTATTTCCTAGTACTTATTTCTTATTTTTTTTTTCTCCAGGCTATCTACTGTTTAGGACCAACTAAATAGGATCAATCATTTTATGCTCCAGAATGCAGGAAGAAGGATAACTCAGAAGAACAAAAAATGATCAGTTTCTGATTTTTGACTTTCAGAAAAACAGAAGCATCATTCTAGGGAAAGGTGAGTGTTTCATGAGAGAAGACTTCCTGTTCCCTCTCCCCTCCCTAACTCCCACCTGCTAAAACAGAACTGAGAGTGGATGCAGAGCTCAATGCACTTTCAAGGATCTCTGAACCCTTGACTGAATCCAAAGGCGAGGACAATGGGAAATACAGACAGAATGACAGAGCCCTGTCCTTAGGGTAGTAGATTCTTCCCATTACCTTGTACATCTATGCTATATTTGTTTCCTCTTTTCTGTAGTAATAGAACTTGAAATGTTTAATTACCACATTGCATTCCAGGCAAAGGGCTATGTTTTCCTTTTGAGAGAGCCAGGAAGTTTAGAAGTGAAGATTACTCAGTGGAGCAAGAATGGAAGATGGTTTTCTAGATGCCCAAATGGCAGGGAGCAGAAAGATCTAAAACTGTCTGACAACTGAAAACAAGGAAAAATCACAGTAGCCACTGAGACTAAAGGCCAGTGTCCAGAACAAGAACTTAGCAATCGATGCTAGTATTGGTAGAGAGTAATCACTCAAACAACGTTATGTCTGTAAGCTAATACACCCTGGCATTATGGACAACTACTGGCATTTAGACATAGTTCCTGAGAGAAAAGGAGGAAATAGAGAATCTCTGATTTCATCAAATTAATATCTTATCTTTTAAATAATGTAATATTTTGACATATGCTAATGTTTTGTTTTGTTTTTAGTGCTGGGAATTGAAAGCATGTATTAGCTTCTAAAACACTAAAGTTTTAAGAGTGAATATTCATAAATTCTATGTTTCTCAGTTTGTGGTCTGTGACTTGTGCTTGCTATTGACAATAATTGGTAAGCAGTAAAAGACGGTATAGTTAATATTGTAGTAATGACGATGAGTCGCTGGATTCTTCATTGTATTCATTCATTTGCCATCTTGTCTGTCACACTCACATAATGTATAACATATACTGAGTGCTTAAGTATTCATAAACATAGGTTGAATTATTCCACTTTACTTACTGTACTACTGTGTGAATAAATTGTGCTCAATAATTATTTTAATAAATTTAAAAATTGCCTGTATTTGTTTGAAATATGGAGAAACTGCTTAAAATTTTTATAAACATCCTCAAACTATACACCAACACATTCCATGAATACACGTGTTCCCTATCAGGACCTATTTTATAATAAGCTACTCGTTTTTGCAGCAATGTTGAGAAACATCTCTCTTGCCAAGCTGTCTGAGCTGTATTTTACACTTAACACAAATTTTTATCTGGCAATATTCACAGGAAACCTTCCAATTTCCCTTTTTCACCTTAGACCCCCATTACATTTCATGCTAATTATTTATGTAGCATTATTCATTTACTTATTTTTAGCATCCATTATGTATCCAGGGGCTGAGTTCTCACTGCAAGGTTAGCAGAATAGGGTTTATATGATTTTGGCAAGGGAAAAAACTTATGAAGCAGAGGAATAACTGTGTAAAATAAGGCACATTTGAATTTCATTAATCTAGTCAACAGGTGAAATGTAGGAAGGGCAGTGGAAAGATAAAAGAATTGACAAAGCAGAACAATGTATTTGAACACTTGTACATAGACCCTAGTTGGGGTAGGGGTTGCACAAACATTACAATTTCAGAATCACTATCAGAGAGAAAGAAAACAAAACTGAGAAGGAATGTACATTCTAATGCAAGTATTATGAACCATAAATCCCCAAGAGGAAGCTATGGGATGTGTTGTGGGGGGCTTCATTCTCCAGAAACCTATCATGGAAATGAGAGTTCTATACTCACCAACCACGACAAGCTTGAGGTTTCCTTGAGGTAAGGTAGTTCAAAACAACTATCTTCCTTTCTCCTCCAGAAAAACTATCCAGAATCTGGACAGAGAGTTACCAGCAGATTTGACTGCTTTTATGATTGCATATTTTAACAATTATTTAGAATCTTGACACAGGCTTTGGATTAATTTTATCAATTTTTCACAAGATTTATAGCTTATAGTTTTTTTAAAAAATATATATATATATTTTATTTCCCACTCCCATCTCCAGGTCTCAGTGTTAGCCTGGAAATCTTTTTCAGGAAGACCGTGAAGGAAGAAAATGGATTTGCCCTTCTTCCCACACTGTTTGATCTGGAGCCAGGACTAGAAAATGCCTTTCAAAAGGAGACACAGTTACAATATATAAAATTGTTGACCTAGAAAAGCAAATATTTTATTAATGCATAACTTTTCATATTCCAAAAATGACAACATGTAAGATACTTCTAATTAACAGAGATGGAATATTTTCTAACATTCCAAAAGGTGAGAGAATTTTTGTTGGAAAATATTATAAACTTTACAATTAGACACTAACACATGATAGCAGGATTGTGACCAACTTTTTACTGGTGACTCCAGGGAAAGAAACACCAACTCAGCAGCTCATGATAGAAAAAAAGTAAATCGGACTCACATGAGTAAATACCGTATTGTCTCCCTAGTGTAAGAAACTGAAGGAGTCAATAAGATCCAAAATCTATAATAGATATTGTGAAAGAGCATGGAAGTGCTCAAAGGAAAAATAGCTGGGGTAGAGGAAAGGCAAAAAGAAAGGAAGGAAAAGGAAAAAGGCATAAATTAGTTTATATATACATGAAATAGCTAAGAAGATTGTGTTAGTTCTTAGAACAGAGCAGTTCATTCTCATGTGATTAGTCAATTTTCATGTTTATACTTGGTAATCTCAGCAACTATTTGGAGACAACAATATGTAATATTGCAATCACTGTTAAATTTCTGTCATCTTGTATTAAAAGCCTGTGTTGTTACTGTTCTGAGCTTTTGCTGTTCTTGTAGTAGTTTGTATGACTCTTGTTTTTTTGTTTTTCTTTTCCGTAGTTCTTTTTTTCTCTTTAAAATAAAAAATAAATAAATAAGAAATTTTAAAAAACAGTGAGAAATCTGGACTTTGAAAAAATTATCATGTGGTACAATATTCCTTAACATTACTAAAGAAGTAGGTAAATTTATACAGGCTGAATTTAAACTCCTGTTCAGAGCTGAGTCAAGCGTGTAATTACTACTCTTCAAAGAAGACAAACCAAAAAATTAGTGTAAAATTTCTATTTCCAAGAGACTTACTATCCAAAACTACTACATTTCAACCAAAGATTTTACTAAATGATAAATGGTAAGCTCTCAAGACAAGGAAAATGCCTGAAAACTGTGAGAGCAGAAAGACCAAGACACTATTAAACTACTACAACTGTAACCAACTCAAATACTGGCTTTTCAAGGGCAAGATAACTAGAAAAGACACTATATAAAACCCCAAAATCTTTCATTTAAATGGAGATTGATAAGTTTAAAAAATGCAAATAATACTTTATGTATTTTATAAATAACTGGAATAAAGATGTTGTTTCTCAACACAAAGAAATGATAAGCACTCAAAGAAATAGGAATGCTAATTACCCTAGCTAAATTATTACACATTGTATACGTGCATTGAATTATCATTTTATATCCCATAGATGGCTGTAATTATTATATATGTGTAAAATACTCTTTAAAAGCATAGACAAAAATAGAGTAACCAGAATGTTTTAAAAATAGACCATAAATAGCTTTTAAAACAATATTATGAGCTGGATTCAACTGCAAAAGTCAAAGGAGCCATGTACTATTTGGTATCATACTCAAATCTGGATTAGGGAGTAGTCAGAAATAATCAAAGAGGGAATTTGCCAATTTATAAAGATCTTCTACATGCTGCTGCATATTTTTAAAGCAAGTCCTACAAAGCAAACAATTTAGAAATAAAGATAAACATCTGATTCTGAGAATAAAGCAACAAGCTCCCCAACCTCACAATAAAACTAAAAACCAAAAATTCTCTACTTTGTAAGCACCAAGACCCTACAAATCAAGGCAAACAAAAGTGTCATTGGAAGAGTTATATTATTTATTGGTTGATAAATAAAAGACCAGCTGTACAAATGAGTTCAACGATGCTGCTCCAGGGGAAGTATTGGAATGCAACAATTCTTATCCTGTCTTTATTTTCCAAGGGAAATTTTTTACAGTGTAAATGAACAAAAATACACTTTTCTCGCTGATGCAATGATGCCCTTATGCCATCAATTCCACCATCATAGCAGATCACATTTTTCAGAGCACTGAAATCCTTCAAATGATGAAAATTGCAAACAATACTAAAGCTTTTTCAATGTCCTAATTTAAAATTGTTAGTTGGGACTATTATTAGAAAAATATCATTTTTTCTTCTGACAAAACTTTTGCAAATTTAATAGGTGAGGATCTGGTTCACAAATGGAACTGCCAAATACTGCATATTATTAAAGAAACATCTTTACAAGTCTAAGTAAATTCTACTGCACACAATGAAATTAGAGCTAATAAGGATATTAATTTACCTGCGATGTATATGACTCTAAAACACCTGAAAATTATCTGTAAGTTTCAAAATCTCAATGGGCAAAAATCTTTCACATTTAGATAAAAATAACTAAATGTATGCCATTAGAATATGCCATTCTAGGATCGTTGTTCTAAATTTTAATTTAAATTTCTTATGTGCATTTTAAGGTTGATGTCACTGATGACCTTGTCCCAACAAAATTATCTGTAAGTTTAAAAATCTCAGTGGGCAAAAATCTTTCACATTTAGATAAAAATAACTAAATATATGCCATTAGAGTATGCCATTCTAGGATCGTTGTTCTAAATTTTTAACTTAAATTTCTTATGTGTATTTTAAGGTTGATGTCACTGATGACCTTGTCCCAACTGTGTTGGCTTCTTGGAATATTTCAGTTTACCCAACAAGTGATAGAAAACACATATTTGTGAATAATGGTAAGTCTTGCTTCTTACTCAAAAGACTTCTCCATCTTTACCATTTGTACTATTCTAGAAAAATAAGTGTTATAGATAATAAGAGAAATGTAATATTAAAATGAAATTATCTAATCAAGTTCCCTTGAGCTCCATCAGTTGTAGATTCTACCCTAATTTCTTATGGTCCAATAGTCTTCCTGCAAGCACTTGCAGATTCTCTCCTCATGAACTGCACTGCAAGGAACTACACTCCAATACCTGACTGCAGTCTTACACACAATGATGTAGCTAACTAGCATCTAGAACTAACTCAGTTCATTCAGAACATCATTAACATATACAAGTTCTTTTTTCCTCATTAATCCACTAATCACTAACAAAAAGCAAGTGGTATAGTGTCTTGAAAAAAGTAGATTGATTTGCATGCATTACCTCATTGAAATCTTATAGCAAGCCTCAAACTATATTTTACTATTGCCTCCACTTTATAAAAGAGAAAATTCAGCCAGTCATAGTGCCACAGACCTGTAATTCCAGCTCTCTGGGAGCCTAAGGCAGGAGGATCTGGAATTCAAGCCCAACCTAAGCAAAATAAGGAGAATCTATCTCAAAATAAAAACAAATAAAGGGACTCAGTGATGTAGTTCATTGTGAAGGCCCTGGGTTAAATCCTAAAAGACAGACAGAGAGAGACAGAGACAGAGAGACAGAGACTGACAGAGACAGACAGACACAGAGACAGACAGAGAGACAGAGACTGACAGAGACAGAGACAGACACAGAGAGACAGAGAGAGAATGAGAATGAATTAACTTGCCCAAACTTAGACATCTGCTAAGTATTTGAACCCAAGGAAACTAACCACATAGAAAAAATAATGCACACAAAAATCAAATTAACTGCAATTGGATTTCACCAACACAGGGCAGTTCTTCAAAAATGAAATTCAATTTCACTTGGTATTATAATTCATAGAACTTGGGCCAAATTTATTTGTCAAAAGTGTTAAGTGTTCAGTGATGTCTGAGGAACATCTCCCCTTCAGAGATTTTGTCACATTGAAAATTGCTACTCAGTGCTTATTACGTGGGTCATGAGCAGAGCAGAGATAAGTGTTACAGATAATAAGAGAAAGCACAATCTGTCTTAGAAAGACCTGGCCAAAAAACCCACAATGTTGGTTTTGAGGGTAGAGTGATAAGAGAATGAACAGGTTTTCAAAGTCACAGGCAGTTCCATTATTCTCTCGTGGTCTTTATTATGAAAAATGACCTGATCTTTCAGTGCTCACAGATGCTGTGATTGGCTGAAATCCCCTCTTCAACTTTCTTCCAGTTTTTCAAATATGTGAGGCTGACAGAAGGAAGCTGGCAAATTGATGCAAAGGATTTTGTTTTCCATATGCAGCTCTGCCCAGATTATGCTTATGCACATTGTTTTCTCATTAGAGTTTATTGAAAAGAAAAGAGCATAAAAAATAGAGGCACATTGGCAATCTGTAGAGAAATGGAAATAATAAAGACATTGTCCCTTTAAATTCCTTTAAAAATATTTTTAGAAGGCAGTTTTTGTTGATCTTTATTTTCACTGGTGTATATTAAAAAGCTTTCCTGAATTTGGTTTTGTTTCGCAGTAGACATGACATGCATTTTTCCTGAAGCCTGGGAAATTACATGCAGGCCCCATGTGCTTTTCTCATCCTAAAACTTACAATACAAGCACTTGATTTATGGGTTTTTAAAAGTCCAGAACACCCAAAGATCTGCCAACTGACTTTTATTTATTATCAATTTTCTCTAGTGTGAGCTGAAGTAACTCCATCATTTATTCTTCACCATTACCATATTCACTATTATCTACCTATATTCTTTTTCATTATGTGAAGTATTAACGTTCCTTTCAAATCCCTTTCTGCCCAGAACTTCTCTTCATTTTATTTCACCAGTTTTGCCTTTCATTTTCTTTGCTAAATTTTTACTTACCTGGTGATTGCTTTCAAATCCTTTTGTACTAACCTTAGATTTTTAACTTCATGATAAGTACATGGTAGACTCACTTAATTATCAAAATACAATAATAATAATCCAAAGTCCATTTGATTATATCCATCGGTCATTTGATTTCAACATGAATATGCATCATAAAAGTTGTATTTCAAATGTACTGAATTCCACATTGAGTATCTGGAATTTCCTGGGATCAAATTTCTCATTATTCAATATGCCCCAACCATGGAATTAATTTGAATTGAATTCATTGAAGGAATATCTCTGAATGACTAGTGCGATGTGCATCCTTTATAAGAAAGACCTTTTATTCTATCATGCATTTTTGCAATGCTCGAATAACCAAAATCTTGTTTACTTAAAAGGCTTATTAGTCCCATGCTGGGGATGCAGCACAGTGGCTTTTTTGCAAGAGCAAAGTTGTGAGCTCGATTCCAGGTAGCCAAAACAAAAACAAAAACAAAACAGTTTATTATTCCTGAATGAATTATTTATGTACCAATACTGATTATTTTATACTCTGAGGTGTCATACTGACTTCATAAATTAAACAGATAATAAACAGGCTTAGAGACCTGTGACAATAATTTCTGTAATACTGACATTTAAGAAAAGAATTTCATAGGGCTTTTGAAAAAAATGAACAGTTTTCTGTTATTTAGTCATCCCCAAACTATGATCCTAGCATTTCCCCTACCCAGCTCATAAGTATAACTACTGTTCAATTTAAAATTATCCTTTGTGTTGTAATATATTGTTTCTCTTCGACTCTTATACCATAATTGCCTTTCCTACTTTAAAATTATTGGATTGCTTTATCAGTAATCTAATAAATAAAAGACTTCATTATAGTAATTTTATTTAGGAAAATATTTTGCTGTAAGTCACAGAAAAACCCACTATGGTGGCTCGAAAATGTATTTTGGTATGGTAATGGAAAGAGCGACAGGAGTGTCCAGGAGGGACACAAAATTTCGGTAATGTCATTACAGGCCCTTTCCAAGCTTTCATCTTTACTGTAGGCCTGCATCTTTCTGTTGTTTATGTCATGATCACAAGATGGTTGCTGTACTACTAAACTTCAGGCCCATCATCCAGGGAGAAATATAGGGAGAAAAATTACATGTTTATCTTTTGTTTCAAGTAAGAAAATTCTGCCAGGAAACTCAATAGCAAAAACAATACCACATGACCAAACTAAAAATCTTCCAGGGCAAAAAAATGTAGTATTTTGGTTTTCCTGTCTGTATACTAGAGGAAGATAAACATGATTAGCACTGTGAATGACCTTGAAGCAAATGATCTGCTGTATTTCCAGCTTTCTCCTACTTCAGTATCTAAAAAGAAAATGGTGAATACATTTTCAAGAAAGGCAAAGAGATTGAAAAGATATTAACAATTGAGCATAAAATACATGTGTTAAGGCTAGTGGGTGACAAAGCTGGACAGGCTTAAGCCCTATTTTGAAAACTGATTAAACTGTGCTAAGAAAATTAAATTTATTCCTGTGGATTACTATTCTCTCTTGGGCAATACATCAGAATCACTTGGGAAAGTTTTCAAAAATAATAAAGCTAATTATATCTGAATTTTTTGAATGATGCTTCAACATCTGTACTAAATTTTTTTGAAAGTGATTCTACACTTCATCTGAGGCTGAGAAATGTCTCTGAAGTTTATTGGAGAGAATTTCATAGAAAACTAGTAATAGAGCCAATCACTTGCAGATTTACTGGAAACATAAATATGAAAGAAAATTGCCTTCTCCAATGAGTGTTCTTTACAGAAGATCATATAAATAAGTTGCTAATGGGTGCAACTTGAATACAGATGTACATTTGGAACTTGAAAATATTTGTAAAAATATAAAAGTATATTATTACTGGTATTTTAATCCACTAATCTTAAAAGACTGCAATAGCCCAAAATATATCCATGTCAGTTCTGAATTACATTCTTTACAGGACTTCCACTTAAAATCTGATAGGTTTCAAAATACTTTACATGTGCTAATTCATACAACAGAGGCAGAGTCGAATATTTTAACTTCGATGATTATCTATTTAATTTATTGTTCAGATATTACTTTGAAGGGGTAAAGGATATTCTAGCGTCAGTGACAAAAAACACCAAATCCCAAGGACTTTTAGAATAATGATTTATTTCTCTGAAACAAGAAGAAAAGAAAGAGAGAATGTGGAAAAGAGGATGGGTGTGTTATGTGTTAGACCCGGGCCGGATCCCCATTTTGCTTTCAGAACTCAGTCACACTTTCCCACATAATGCAGAGGAGAAATACAGCAGGAAATGAAAATGGTGTATATATATGGGGCATTAGTTACTTAAACACTTTTGGAGCTATATGTTGAATAACCTAGAAAGAGCCCTGGAGCTTCTTCCTGTGAAAAATGCACAGAATTGCATCATTTTCCAAATGAGTTCAGCACTAGCATGGATTCATCTCAAACATCCATTGGACGACTCTGGACATTGACTACCTGGGTTTGCTATGGTTGTTTCCGGAACAGGTAAAATATATTGCTATATACTTTCAGCAATCATGAAGTGACTTATACACTAGTGTGTTTCCCATAGTTTCTAACTGTTGGTCCTCTCCTCTTATTGAGAGAGAAACAATCATTCTTCCATACAACAGGGCTTCAAATGTTTGAAGAATTCTTATGATTTCCTAAATTAGAGTTTACAAGTCACTCACAGGTTGTGTTTGATTTATAGACAGGTATTATTTAGATTGAGCAATTTTTATTTTAATTTTTTATTTGATTTTTTCTTTATTCTATATCAACCCATGTTTGTAGCACATAATGATCACATTTCTCTCTTAAAGAGATGCTCCATGTGCATAACACCTCTAAATTCATTTTCCACCCCCTGCCCTTCCCACCCCTCCTTGCTCCTTCTATCTCTGGGTTCCGTTTGATTTACAGAAGTTCCATTTCCATCTTTTTCTTGCAATTCTTTTCTGTTATCCAGTTTCATTCCCCTGCCACCCACTTCTTCTAACTCTTCTTGCTCTTCCCATTTGAAAAAGATTTCATTACTTTGTACTATCTTTTGTTCTGCTGTTTATATGCCAGGTATGTTCCAGCTGGTTTCTACCACACTTAAGCTTGTATACAACCCAGAATGTCTCCCAGCAGATTTGCAACCCTATCTTCTGTCCTATGTTTTCTAGGAAAGTCAGGAATGTCAAATAAACTTATCTGTATGTTCACTTTCATTATTTGAGACTTGGTGCCTGGAGAACTCTTGAAACTATCAGACCTATACCCAGGTTCCATCAGGCCCTCTGATTGAAGGATCGTGTCTACTGTGAATGCAAGGAAGGGAAAGAGCTGTGTATGTGCCCATATTTGTAATTACACTGCTAATCATTCACTGCCCCAGCTCATTCTAACCACTCCATTTCTAGGCTCGACTTTCCTCTACTTCCCTTAATTTCAAGTATGGTTCCAAGAATGTGGTATAGGCAATAAATGGGATAAAATGGGACAATAATTTATATGGACCTCTACACAAAGACTGTGAGATGGCTTTAACTGGTTTAATTTATCAAGTCCAACTTCTGGAAATCCAATCAGTACCTAAACCAGTTACTCTTTCACAGTAGTGTTAGTATACAATAACTATTAACAAGGCAACAACAAGATTCACTTTCTTTTGATAGTGATATTTCTTTTGATTTCTTTGATATTTATCTAAATCCTCCATTAGCCCATGGCTATCTATATGCTTTTTTTTTTTTTTTTTTTTTATACCAGGGATCAAACTCACGACCTTGCAATTCCAAGGCAGGCGCTTATGCCGGCTGAGCTAAATCCCTGGCCCTCTATATGCATTTTCATTCTCTCTGGAGCATCTATTCCTGAGTTTCACTCTCCCCTCCCTCTACCTGTTTCAGTTGTGGTTGTCCTTTACTGCTCCTTTAAGGTAACATTTTCCTTATATAAATCTCCTAAGCTTTTATTACCCTCCCTGTCTCTGAAACCCCTGTGTATCTCATAGAACCCTAATCCTGTCATAGGATATGGCATTATATAGTATATCACAGTACAGTATGATCCAGTACAATGCAGTACAGTGTAAGCTATATCACTTTTAATTGTTAGTATACTGTTCTTTCTGGAGTTTCTCCAACAAAACTGAATTCCTTAAGCCAAATGCACATATGCATCTCCAGTGCCCAAAATTTGGATTAGGTGGTAGTATCAATTAATGGTCACTTCTTTGAACAACCACATGTAAAACATTATTATACAAATAATGATGTCACTATGTGCCAGGTTCTTAGATTGGGCACTGGAGATGCATATGTGCATTTGGCTTAAGGAATTCAGTTTTGTTGGTGAAACTCCAGAAAGAGGAGAAGCCTCAAGAGGTAATGCGAGCCACATTAAGCACTGTAAACACAGATGAATCTTCACTCTCTGGTCATCTGCACCCCTGTATGCGAGCTGGTTTAAAGGCTACAGGCTTGTGTAAGTCCAAGGCCCAGAGTTGGGAATCCCTGCTTTTGCAGTGAATACAGTAGTTTGCCCTGTTGCTAACTGGGCCTGTATCATCATTTCTACCTTTCATTGGTGTGACTTTCTAAGTATTGATCCTCCCTCCCTTGTCTCCCTCCAGTTGTTGACAATTCAAGGTATTGTTATGTGAGGGAAACCCAAAAGTCTCTGAGAAATGTTTTTCTTTTGTGATGAAATCCTTCTAGATTTTTGCCAAAGATTTTGACTAATTTCTTATAGTATAAACTGAAATTACATATTTTTAGCAGACAATTCAGAGTGAAAGAAAAGAAACTAAGGAAACCAGTGCTGTACAGGGAGCCAATAAAAAGCAGACAGATAAGCTCTAAATCAACTTGAAGGCTGTCTCTGAGGTTTAAGTAAGATTTTGACAAGAAATTTAATAACATGAAAGAATAAGTATGATACCATACACAGTGTTTACTTCATCAAAGGAAAGGATGAAAAGCCAATAAATGTAAGTCATTGTTCTCAATTCATTTTTTAATTCATTGCATCTATTCATAAAAGCAGTCCTCACTCAGCCTGCAAGACTTTGGCATTTGGAAATAAAAATGGAAAGAGAGGAATTCCTCAGAGCTTTTTTCTCATTGAATATTTGAGGTGTAAACACTGGATTAATACATTTAAAAATACAGTACTTTAAAATGCATTTCATTCTTCTAGACTGCAATTAAAATAGATTAATTAGAGATTCTCTGATAGTTAAAAATCTTTGTTGTTAAAATTAGTTGTTTTTCTTTTGTCTGTATTCTCTGATTTATAAGCATATTTGTGTGCCTTTTTTCAACCATGTTAAGCCCACAGTGCCATTTGTATTTTTCTCCAATAGATTTATACTACTGTAACCATTTCTCAGTAATGAGAAAGATATCAAAACCATCAAACATCTTGGCCTATCCAATACTCTGTGTTGTTTACATGCATGCTTTATAAGTACATATCTTATAAGTAATATATTTTAACATACAAAAGAAAGTCACACTAATATATAACATAAATTTTATATGTTAAAATTTATATGTTAAAGACTAAGGTCTCAGAATTATTAAGACCCAAGATTCAAATTTTAACTCTTTCAGTGATCAGATCATTGACTTGGGGAAATGTCTTTTTACTCTTGGACCTTTAAATGAGGACTAAAAAGTCAGTGATAGCATCTTTGCAGATTTGTCTGAGGATATGAGTTCATGGGGTAGGGAGCATGTCACACAGCAGTGGTTATGGATTGAATTGTGTCCCCCACCAGTCTCAGTAACTCAAGAGTGTGACTTTATTTAGAAAGAAACTCTTTACAGAACTAATCATGTTCTAATGAGATCCTTAGGGGAGAAGTCTTAAGTCATTATGATTATCACTATAAGAAAAACATTTGGACACAGATGAAAAGTTAGCTCTCTATCTATGAGCCAGGAGAGAGATATGCAATGATTCCTTCTCTCCCAATGTTGAGAAGCAATCAATGCTTCCAACACCTTGACTTTGGGCTTTGAACTTCCAGAATTGTATGAATAAAACATCATGTCCTTTAAGCCACTCAGTTTATGACATTTTGTTACAGCAGTCCTAGCACTCTAATGCTTCCAGATTGTCTCTGCTTTCTTAGAATATCCTGTATAAATGGAACAAAGTCACCAAAACCTTTCCTCTAGTTCATCCTGAATAAGAAGACCAATAGAATTTACTACAGCAATTGTCACATTTTGTGAGTTGTCTCTAGCTATAGAGACTCAAAGTGGCTCTAGTTCAGGGAGGCACATTAAAATGAATCCAAATCAATGGTTTGTAACTGAGCCAAAGTTTTAATATAATTTTATCATGATGCAATTAATAGTGCTATAGTACTGCATATGTTAAAAATTAGCTTCATGTCTCAGAATTAAAATGAGTTGAGAAAATTCTGGATTTGGTGGGCATGATTCTAGAACTTAGACAATAAACCATTCTCTCTGATTTTCTTGTGTTCTAATTTCTGTGCACTACTTAGTATAGATCACAATCTTCCCTAATGACTTCCTTGGGTGAAAGAGATGAATTATGGCATGAAAATTCTGATCCTGTACTTAAGTTCCATTTTCTTGACACCATCTGGGCTGAAGAATTCAAAATATTTAAGCTATTCAGACTGACACAAACATGCATGTATCCACTACTTGGCAAACAAGCAACCCTCCACTAGAAATTAACTCAAAGGTGTCTGTTTCCATTATTTGTATTTGCCTCCTTCAGCTAAATGCATCTTTATTTTCCCTTGAGTCTTACTTCTTTCTGTATTTCTTGGCCATGATAGGTTTGATTTCTGACACTTTGGCAGCTTCAGTTAAAAAGATAAATGCAACTAATTTGGTAGATAAAATTCTAATCTTTCCTGTCTAGATTGTCAGTTTTTGAAAGGTAATCTAAGATGATGTCCTTATCCCTTAATTTATTTTGTCTTGATTTGAGTAAGGCAAGGTTTGAGTAGGTGATTCCTTTCTTTCATTTGAGCAGCTGGAAGTATAAAACTAATGTCTCGGGCTTCCACAGAAGATAAAGAGCAGACCTCTGAAATCTTTTGTGATAAAATGTCACCTCCAAATTTGCTAGTTAAACAAAGTGTTTATCAAGTCGTTAATGTACAGTTAACTTGGCTTTCTTCCTTGAGATTTGCCTTATCCTACATCGCTGGTGCAGCAGAAGATTCTGCTGGCATATATTTATGAAGAACTGGGAAAGATTTTCTTTCAGAACAAATTCCCTTGGCTCCAAAGAAAACTCCATTCTACAAAGTAAACTTGCTATCAATCTAAGCTGGTGGCAGGCTCTGGTATCTGGTACTAAAAATATATATATTTATTAAATTATATTTTGAATTCAGAAACCATTGAAAAATATTTCTTCAATTTTAAATTGTCTAAGTTGCTTGTATATTCCTGACATTTTTCATTTAAAAAGTATACGCAAGCATATATTCCCTTGGAGCTCAGTAGCCCTTAATCCTTTGATCTCTCTTTCTTGAAAGATCACTTACACAACTGAGTTTCAATGTATTCACTTGAATTGTGGGTTTTTGTTGAAGCCAATAGTGAGTGGACCTATCCTCATCTACTGCTAAGTGAAAAACCTCCCCCAGTATCTGGTGACATAGTCCTCACAATGGATTGCAGCAGTGTCTCCTTGACATTCCCAGGTTACCCTTTAATGTAGCATGAAGTATCCTGAGACCTACATACGTGATGAATGGAATTTCCAGCCCGTCTGCAAATGAGTTTGTGTCGGCAAGAAAATTTAGTAACCCCTATATACCCTCCAGATAAAAAAAAATTGTCTGGGTTTATGGGAGCAATTTGTCTAAGAAGAGTAATTTTAGAAATTCTTGCCATGACTTTAGAGGGACTGAATTCATACTGGTTTTCCCCTTGATTTTATTTCAAACACCTGTTCTTCATGAACAGGCATAATTTGAAACCAAAGTAATAGGGACCCATGGATGTACAGAATGCACAGAACTAGCTTTTATCCTTTTTATTGTTTCTCTGTACAGATCATGTATCAAAGAATCACATGTGCATTCTACAAACAATTTTGCTTACACTATTTCTTGCATTTTCAAAGTATTCCCAACTATGGGGTTTTCCAAATGTGATAAGTCTAACTGATAAATTAGTAAGACAAAAATAGAAAATTGATAGTTGCAGTTAGTCCCTTTACTGCACAGCTGGTGCAGGCATCTTGCTCTCCCATCTGTGTGTCAGCCGTCTGCCCCCATCCTAGCCCTGTAGGCACATCCTTTATCCTCTGAAGTAAATCTCTTTGCCAAAAGTCTGTTTATTTGCTCTGCACAATAAATAGTACATGTGCTTACTAACAAGCCCTTGTATCAATCAGGATTTACTAGAGAAACAGATATAAAACAAGATATGCAAATGTATAAGAAATTACAAGATTGGCTTACAATGGTCAGCTGCAAAGTCAGATGAGGGACCGTGCAGAACGCATCTACATCCTGGAGGTTGAAGGGTTCAGCCCAAGGGCTGGAGCTTACTGCAGTGTCCCATGCAAGTCTGTATCAGGAGACCGATGGGTCTGTGATGGAACACTGAGGAATCTACGATGGAAGACTGAAGAATCTATGATTAAGCCTACAAAGAAGGCTGGAGAATCTCTGATGAGCGTTGAAGAGTCCTAGGCAGAAGCTGAACAACCTGTGCCAGAAGCCAGGAGATGACATCCAAACTGAAAGTGGAGACTGGAGCTCCTCCAAAGAACCCACAATCAGTCCAAACTCAGCTGGCTCCAAGGCAGGATGGCATGAGTGAGGGGCAGCCATTCATGGTGACCACAAGCCACAAGAGTAAAAAGGGCAAAAAGAGGGAAAAGCACACCTCCTTTCCTCTCTTACGTTGTATGCCAGCTTCCTGCCCCTGGGCGGTTGCAGCACACACACTGCCAATTCCAGTGCTATACAACAAACCAATCACAAATACTGGATTCAACCACCTCCATGACTGCATGAGACTGGGTAGGGTAACACTGAAACACAAACCATAACATCAACAGCCGTCTTCTATTTTCTCACAGGAACAGTTTCCACATTGTCTTTTTTCTTTTACTTAGACTCCTGACCACAGCCTAACTGTGTAATATTATGTTTCCTCTGTGGGCAAAGTTCATTTTAGGCTTCCCTGACATTTCCTTGTACAGGCAAATGGTACAACATGCAGTCTCTCAGTGTGTCCTGCAGCCCATTGTGAGCCAGTCTGTCCTAGGGATGATATACAGGGTGTTTGAAAGATGCACATCTGGAATCAAGTAGACCTGACTCTTACATTGGTTAATTATGTGATCTAAGGGGATGACCCCATTTCAGTTTGTTCTAGCTTTCCTCATCTATAATAAAACAATGAAGACAGCCCATCATACACAGAATATGAGTACAATGTTCATTTAGAGACCTGATATGAACCCAGGGCTTTCCTGACATAGAAACTTATACCTTACCCATATAAAGGCCTAAAGGGACATATCCAGAGTGGTGGATGTTGCTACTCAACACAATCAGACAGTCGTCATTCCCCCATTATGCTCTGCCACCCATGTGAATTTTGTTTTTATCTGTGAGGTCCTGGCAAGCTGTGCTCCCATGGGTTTTGGTCTGTTGGGAGAGACACCAACATCATAGAAACCTGCCTGTGGTTCTATGGTACCAGCCTAGCACAGCTTCCGTCCCTTGCACTCATCTTCTGTCTAGGTGGAGCTAGTCACATGGCCATACTTAACCTTATGGGAATCTGAGAAATGTAGTTTTTCCCAAAAATATGAAAAAGAATCAAATGGACAGTTAGAAGTCTCTATCACAATAGTAATACAGTGGACCCCCAAAGTTCCTGGGGTTTATGTTCCTAGTGCACCTGAAATTGTGAAAAACTGAATTTCAGATATGGTCAAAAAAATTCCTACAAATGCTTATTTTTATAGTTTAAACTCTAAATATGATATGTCTCCCACAGTTATGTAATTTAATTTAATAAAATGCTGTATTAATAAAGCCTTAGATGATCCAAGGCATTTTGGTGGCATCTTAGGGATTTTAGGACTTTAAGAAGGACAAAACCAAAACACTCAAGATAACTATTCACCTGCCATGGTGTGGGAATGTTGGTGCATCTGCTGGAGATGGGTTACTGGGCAGCAGCCAATCAAAAGCAAGAAGAACTACATAACACTCTTGGATTGGTTACTACAAACCTCCTGCAAAGGATATTTGAGGTTTCCCCAAAATTTCAGGGGTTTCTGAGAACAGTTAGTAGGTAAAGAAAAACCCATGAATGACCAAGGCTGTGAACTCTGAACTGCAGCTTCATGGGTTATATATACTGTAAAACTTAGGTCAAAATTCTCAAAAGATTAAATGGAATAACACACATTTCTATCATTTGCTACTTGATAAACTCAAATGTTAGAGTGTAAACACACTACTAACAGGATCAGTGTCACTTAGTCTAGGCACTAAGAAGACCCACATCTGGCTGGTTATTAAGAGTTCTGCCTCATACAAAAAAGGCCCTGGAATTAGTCTATGATCCAATGTCTCCCACCTGGAGCCCTTGTGAAGGAGTTGTTTCCCTGGATTTCCAATGAGGTCAGAGTTCCACTTCAATCCTTTGAGATACTTCCCACCCCATCTTGTTCCTGGCAGTTTCCTTTCATTAGGTTTTGAATCGTGCTTTCCCTAATCTCAAGCACCTCATTAGATTTTTCTACTTATTTTACCACTATGCATCAATGATGATGTAAGTGAGGAGACTGCAATCCTGTCCCCTTTTGTCCTATCATTCAATGTAGTTTACCTAATTTTAACTGCTTTATTTGGCTGTCTTCAACCCAAACCTATGAACTATCCAAGAACTAGCAATAGGAATACACTGTGCATCACTGTATCCCCTTTATTTAAAAAACACCTAGCTGGTTTAGTCATATTTCCATCACTGTGAAAAATATCTAAGAAAGTCAACTTAAAGGAGAAAACATTTATTTTTTTACCATGGTTTTATAGGTCTCAGTGTATAGCCACTTGGCTCTTTTGTTTCCAGTCTATGGCAAAGCAGAACATCCTGTTGAGGATCACATAGTGGGGCAGCCATAAAGGAGAGGGGGACATCTAGGAACAAAATATACCCTTTAAGGGAACACTTCCAGTGACCTACTTCTTCCAAATAAGCCCCTCCTCCCCAAAGCCCATTAAGGTATGAATCTATCAACAGTGTAATCCATTATGAAGTTAGAACCTCCTTGATCCAGGTATGTACCTCCGAAAGGCTTCATCTCTAAACACTGCTGTACTGGGACTAAGCTGTCAATACATGAGATTTGGGTGACATTTTGAATCTATACCATATGACTCACATATATTAAGTATTCCATAAAGATCCAATTGAATGAAAATTATCTTTTTAAAAACGGAAAAGATCCCTGGAATGACAGTATATCAATTATTGTTCTTAGAAGCAATTAAAGGTGAGAATGGCCAGGTAAATTAGGTAAAGAATTTATTTTTAAAGGTTAAATATGGGAAATCAGAAAATAATTGAAAGAGGCTGAGTAACTGAGCTCCTAGATCCACACTGGAATTTGATGAGAGGTGAAGACAGACACCATTACTGACTGTGATTTTATGTGTTTTGCAGCTACTTCTGCTCTCAGAACTTGATCACGAAGCAAACATCAAGCCATGCATGGCTGCTTCTGATTGTTTGAGGCTATGTCACACACTAGTGTGTGTTCAGTGTCTGTGGTGTAATTTACAATCTGCTGTCACCACAGGATTCATAGACATTCCCCAGCAAACACAGGAAGGGTCAATTGGTCAATGCCAATTGACCAAAAGAAAGACAATTACTCATTATACTCAATGCACTAATCGTAATCTTTATGCTCAGATTTGATTCCCAAAAAGCTTACCTAAGATTCAAGAAAATTTCCAAGATTCTGTCTTGCTTTTTATTATTCTTTTATTATATGTATGCATATTTCTATTATATGTATGCATATTTCTGAAAGATTTCTTAATCAATTTTATTTATTGTTGTATTAGCCATAATTTGCCTTTCTCTGGATATAGAGAAAAACTGTGTGAAAATTTGTCAAAATCCACTGCTTTACAAAGAGCCTATTCATATGTATCAAATTAAGGAGAATTCTAAGCCTTTTTACAATATGGTTTGTCCAGTAAAGGACACAAAATGCATGCTGTACCTAAGCGTACAGAGATAATTGTCGACAGTCTGATTCCCCCACAGAATACAATCTTTGTAAGGACAGAGATGAAAGTGGGATTTTTGGGTTTGTTTGTCTTACTGATGGATTCCCAGAATCTAGATCAATTTATGACCCGTGGGAGGCATTTAGTAAATATATGTTGAAGAAATGAATAAACAGGTGTATGCTATAGGAGTGCTACTTATCACAAAGCAGATGCCCCAGCTGGTTGTTTCTTCTTTATAAATTTCTGGTCCTTACAAGTTATCTATCTATTATGTAGGACAAGGAGAATAAAAAAAATCATGTAAAAACAGATTGTTTAACCCCCTAAGATCTCAAATTCTGAAAATTCCTCCTTTGAGCAAAACCTCCCTCAATCCACTTCCTGTATTACTGACCTCTATACCTTCACTCATCCTCCAGCCACTCTGCATTAATATAATCATGTCCCTCTGCTACTGCTGATGGTGTTCAATAGTACCACTACTCAGGTCACTTCTTGATAGCTGACTCTCAACAGTGATCATTTCAAAGATGCTCAACAGTGATCATTTCAAAGACTATCTCCCAAGACTTTCAAACCCACCCAGAACACCAAAATGTAACCTTTTTTGGAAGTAAAATTCAATCAAGTTAAGACAATGTCATATTGAATTAGGGAGAGTCCCAGATACAATGACCTATGCCCTTAAAGGAAAGACAGAACCAGACACACAAGGAAGAAGACCACATAATGACAGAGAGATGGGAGCACTGCTGCCACAAACTACAACGAAGAATGCTAGGGATTTCCAGCAACCACCAGGCCTTATGAAGATCCTTTCTTAGAATCTTTAGAGGGAGCACTGCCCTCATAATATCTTGACCTCAGATTCTATCCTTCAGAATGCAAAACATAACTGTGTGCTGTGTTGTGGTTTATGGCGCATTGTTGGGAGCCCCATAGAAGGCTAATGAAGAATTTTCAGGCTCCTTCACTTTGGCTTCCTGCAACAATCAAGATACACATCTGCCATCCTGCCCCGTTTCTTTGCAGGTTCTTATTAGGGAAAAAGTTTGCTGGGAAGAGCCACCTACAAGGAATGCACTTGGCCTTTGCTCATTCCTGCTGCCTTCCAATTTATTCTGGCAAAACAACTGCCTCCCCTGTTCTGTCCCCATCTAGAGTCCCCTGTATGCCTAGCCTTCTTTGTAAACTCACTTACTCTTGAAAACCGCACTGTGGCCCTCCTACCTCTAAAGAGCCATCTTTCCCTCTGCCTCACTTCTACCAAACTTTGTAAAAGAAAAAAAAAAATATCGGTTTTCTCTAAACTACCCCAGCCCTCAAACCTCCAAAACTCTTCCATGAATGTTTCTCGCCAGATTTGACAACCTCGTGGTCCTTGCCCCTACTGAGCTTCCCCTTCTTCCCGAAGCACCATGCAAATACCCAATTCTGAAATTCTCCATTGCCCTGCTCTCTTCCCACCTCAGCAGCCACCTGTTTCAAGTTTGTCTCTCTCCCACATGTCCCTTAACACAGGCACTCCGCTGAGTCTAGTCATTCACTTGGCTTTACCGTTTCCCTTAACGATCACGTTTATCTTCATGAATTCTTCTGCCTTTCTGCTTTACTTATCATATACTTTAGAAAGCCCTTAATACATGTCTGAATGAGCAAAGGGATGAAATAGAATTTCTATCTGTTAGAGCCATACATTTTTAAATGTGTGCCAAACTAGATTTCATTTATTACCTGAAGTCTAGCATAGATCTGTATGCTTTACATACTAACTGAATGAATGAAAAAATCAATAGCAATTTTAGCACGAACATCCTATTTGCAGAGAAAAACATGATAAAACCAATACTGACATGACTTCACCACTTGTACCCACATGACAGCTCTTTCTTTTGGCTTTTGTCCAACTGTGTCATAATGATTCTTTACAGTTTGGAACTCTGGATCACTTTCATTTTCTCCTTTTTTTCTTATGCTTGGTAAGTTTCCTCAAACTTAGAATTTGATGTCTATAAATTAATTCAGATCTGTTTTTCCCTAATCCCAATTCTCAGATTCTGGATGAGCCACTCACTCCTTCAGTGTTTTCCATATTATGTCTTGTAAGGATATCTCAAATTTTCAACTTTTATTCCTTCCTTATAGCTCTTCTAGTAGTATGGTTGCTGTAAATATCAATTCTGGCTTAAACTGGACTCAGAATGAATCCTGTCTCTGCTACTTATTAGCGGTATGATCTTGGACGAGTAACATATTGTTTTGGGGGCTCTTTTTCATAAAATAAAGAAGGCGATGATATTCTCTCGCAGGCACAGGGCATGATGCCTTCTAGGGAGAAAATGAGCAGCAATTGAGAGATCCTGAGGATAAAGGTGATGGTCATGATGGTGGTAGCAGCAAAAGTCGGAATCTGGTTCCATCCTTCCTTTCTCATTGTGGAATCTTTTCAGAGTGACCAAAGGCTACATCTGATGGTGAACATTCATGGACAGCTTTTCATATCCAAAGGAGAATACAAACAGCAGAAACTGACCAATCAAGAAGATGCTAAAACCATCAGAGAATGCTATAGGAATTTAAAGGGATCATGTAAGTAGGTATTTTAAAGGTCAGCCCTGTGCCTGGCAGAGATTAAACACTCAAGAAATGAAAGGGAATAAAAACAGAAGGAAGGAGGAAGTCCTTCTGCTTCCTGTCTGTCCTACCATGAACTACTTCTCCTCTGCCAATGGGCTCTGCCTTGGCCCCTGTGGACATCTATGGCTCCATAAACTGTGAGCCAAAATAAACCTCTCATTTTTGATTTGTTGATATTGGATATTTTGTGTACATATTTTAAAGGAGTGTGAATTATAATATTAAAATGAGGATGCATACTGTAATAGCCCTCTGAAAATAGTGTAACAGACATAAAAAGATTGCATTTCTCTGTTCTCTTGAATTTTGTCATACTCAAGTAACTGATGACCTTTGCCTATCCCAAATAGAAATATTTAATTGCCAGTATTCAGCTATGCAACTTCCCTTGCCTTTGGTTTCATCTTCAGTGAATTTATTGTGAGCAGGAAATAATTCTTTGTTTTTTCTAAACCACTGTGATTTGGGGGTTATTAATTATTGCAGCAAAACACAGTCTATCCTGACTCTTAGGGATCAATAACCAGAGTTAGGGAAGAATTTTACTGTCCCCCAGAAACTACCTCAATAGATTTCCTACCCTTGAGTTATTCTTTTAATAATGTAAACTACAAATGCTTAAAGATGAATGAAGTAATAAACTTCTGGGATTTTCTCTTTAATGAGAAGCAGCATTGACACGAAAAGGGCAAACACTACCGACATCTCTTCTCTGTTTCCACTGCTGTCCCCCCGACCCTGAGCCTCACAGTAGTTTCCCATCAGTGCACATCCCCAGATTCCTCCTTATGTCCCCCACTCTGCTACACTTCCTCCAGTGACATTAAATACGCATCCCCTTACTCCCTCCATGTATTCTTCCCACACATTGCATTGTCACTGTCACTTCCCCCTGTCATGCTTTGATTTTTTTCCATCTTCGTCTCTTTATCTTCATGTCAACGCCTGACCCGTCCTAGTGCATCTCTCTCTAAAATACTTCTTCACTTTCCCTGCAGGAAGTCACAGCCCATTTTTCTATGACACCTGACATTTTATGTGTACTTCTTTCAGTTCAATTTCTTCAGGAACACTTGTATTTTTGCTTATTGTCATTTAAGTTTATTTTAACTGAGAGTTAAAAGTATGAGAATTATACATATTAATTGGGTTACATGAGATGTTTCCATATATATAGAATTGGTGTAATATTTAGTTCAGGTGAAATATACCTACCTTGTCAATAATTTAGTATTACCTTTTGGAAAAAATATTCAAAACTCTTTCCTATAGCCTTAAATATATACTATATTATACTGACTGCAACTCAGCACCTGTTATGGTTTTATCCAGATGTTCCCCCAAACCCTCGTTCACTCATAGGTGAAGTTCTTGGAACTGACTGGATCATGGGTGTGCGATACCAGCTTAGTCCACTGATTGGTTTAGCACAGTTCTTAGTGTGAGGATGGACTTACTGAATAGGGCAGACCCACTCTGGATATGGGTGGCACCAACCAATAGGTTTTTAGCCTTGGTAGAATAAAAGCAGAAAGAAGGAGGAAGTCCTTCTGCTTCCCGCCTGCCTTACCACAAACTACTTCTCCTCTGCCATGGGGCTCTGCCTTGGCCCCTGTGGACATCTATGGCTCCATAAACTGTGAGCCAAAATAAATCTCTCATCCTTTAATTTGTTGAAACTGGTTATTTTGTCCCAGCAACAAAAAGTGACTAAGACAATATCCAAGATCAACTTTTCCCCATCCCTCCTTTTCTCCCACTCTCCTCAGATTCCAGTAATCACCATTCTATGATCAACAGCTATGAGATCAAACTTGTTAGCTTCTACATCTGACCCAGATCATGCAATACTTGTTTATCAATGCCTGGATTATCTCAAATAATGTGAAATATCATGAATGATCAGATTTTGGATTTTTTGGCTGACTTTTATTGTACTGTATACATGTATTACCTTTTGTTTATCCATTCATCGGTTGGATAAACAAGACAGTTGAATCACAATGGCACAAGTTGTTTCCATTGCACTATTCAGAATAGTGCTGCAAAAATACAGAAACACAGATCTTTTTCTGATATACTTACACAAGAGTGGTATTGCTGGATAATATGGTAGTCTTATTTTTAATTTTTTCTTGAATATTCATGCTGTCTTCCATAATACCTGTACAAATTTACCTTCCAAACAACAGTGTACAAGGATTCTCTCTTTTCCACATCCAGAACAGTCAATATTACTGGGATAAAGTGATAGCTCATTATGGTTTTCATTTACATTTCCTTGATAATTAATACTTTTTGCACATATCTAATGTATATTCATATTCTTTTGAAGAATGTCTATTTAGGTTATTTACCATTTTGAGTGGGTTATTTGGCTTTTTGCTACAGAAATTTTGAAGTTGCTTGTATAGTCTGGATATTGATCCTTTGTCAAATGTATGGTTGATTCATTCTGTATGTTGTCTCTTCACACTGTTAATTATTTCCTTTGATGTACAAAAGATTTTTAGTTTAATGCAGTCTCTTTATCTAAATTTTCTTTTGCTTCCTGTGTTTTTGGGTTCTTGTCCAAAAATCCTTGCCCATTCCAACATACTGAAGTATTTCTTTTATGATTTTTCCTAGTAGTTTCATAGCACCATATGCCTAAATTTTTAATCCATTTGAGATAATATTTGTAAGTAGTGAATGAAAAGCATGCAGTTTCATCCCTCTTTATTTGGGCATACAAATTTCCTGGCACCATTAACAGAAAAGCACTGTCCTTTCTCTAAGGTATATTCTTGGCACCTTTTTTGAAAATTAGATATTGATACATTTGTGAGTTTTTTCTAAACGTGCCATTGTTTCATTGGTCCTTGCGTCTGTATTTATGCCAACACCATAGTTTTTGTTTTATTGCTATAGTATATTTTGAAGTTAAGTTAGTATAATGCTTACTGTTTTGTCCCTTTTCCTCAAGATTGTCTTGGCTATTTAGTCATTTATTGTTCCATAAAAAATTTAGGATTTTTTCTTCTAGCTCTATGAAGAATACCTTGGTATTTTGATAGACATTGCATTGAATTTATAGATTTGGGTATAATGGCCATTTTGGCAATATTAATTATTCTAACCCATAAACATGAACATCTTTACACTTTTATTTTGTCCTCTTCAATTTCTTTCATCGATGTCTTAAAATTTTCACCATAGAGATCTTTTACTTCTGGTTAAATGCAGTGTGTGTGTGTGTGTGTGTGTGTGTGTGTGTGTGTGCTTTTAAGTGAGGTTACTTTCTTGCTTTCTAATTCAGATAATTGTTAATGTTGTAAGACAATGCTGTGGATTTTTGTATGTCAACTTCATATCTACAGCAATAGCAGCTTGCATAATTAGCTTATTAGTTCTAATAGATTTGTGGGATTCTGGAGTTATCTACATACAAATTTACATCATCTGTGAACAGTGACGATTTGACTCCTTCTTTTTCAATGTGGAAAGCCTTTATTTCTTTCTCTTACCTGGTTGTTCCGACTAAGCCTTCCAGTAGGAAGTGGAGTAAAAGAGATAAAGGTGGATATCTTTGTCTTAGTCCAGATCTTAGAAATAGAACTTGCAGCTTAACTTCATTCACCATAATGCTAGTTGTTGGCTTATTACAAATGGGCTTCACTATGTTTGGCTGTTTTCCACTTACACCTGATTCAATCATCATTTTTAGGAAGGGATAATGAATTTTGTCAAATACCCTTTGTACATCTATTCAGATAAACATATGATGTAGTGTATCATGTTTATCAGTTCACATATGTGGACTATCCTAGTATCTTCAGAATTAATCCCAACCTGATTGATTGGACAATCTTTTTAATGCACTATCAGATTCAATGTAATTGTATTTTGTTGAGGGCTTTTGCATCTAGGTTTATCAGGGATACTGACCTATAATTTTTTTTCTTTTTCTGTCTTTATGTGATTTTGATAAGGCAATGCTTTCAAGGTGTTTGAAAGAATTCCTTCTCCTAACACTTTGAACAATTTAAGGACAATTCATATTATTTTTTCTTTAAATGTTTAGTTGAACTCAGAAATGTTGTTACCTGATCCCTGGATTTTCTTTTATTTCTGAATCAGCCTTATTTCTAATTACTGATCCGTTAAAGTTTTATGTTTGTTCATGATTTAATTGTGATAAGGTTTATGTGTCTGGGAATTTGTCTATTTTTTCTAGATTACTCAATTTTTTAGTGTATAGCTATTCATAATAATCCTTTGTTGTCCATTGATGACAGTGGTAGTTACAGTTTTCAGCTCTGACTTTATTTGTTTGACTCTTCTCTTTTTTAAATCTAGTTAAGCATTTTTCACTTCTTTCTTTTCTTTTTTTTTCTTTTTTTCTTTTTTTTGAACCAGTAGTCAAACTCAGGACCTCACACTTGCTTGTTTTTCTATCTTGTCTATTTTTCTATCTTGTCTTTTTCAAAGAAAGGATCTATGTTTTGTTGACATTTTGCATTTCTTTTAGTTTCTATTTCATTTATTTCTATGCTGATCATCTTTTATTTTTCCTACTAATTTCATTTTCATTCTTTTTTCATTTTCTTTCTTTCTTTCTTTTTTTTACCAACTTACATATTTTAAATCACTTGTAAGTTGAGACTATTTAAAGACTAGTCCTATGACTTCCATATCTTATTCTGGACAACACAATAGATTTGCTCAGCCTTAGGAAGTCATTGTATGAATACAATGAATGAACAGAGTATTCATATTTAAATGTGTGAAAACATTTGATAATCTATGACAAGAAATAAACTCTACTATTTTTATAAAGATAATGCTATTTGAGGAAAACCTCAGTGCTCATCACAACTCCCTTCCAAATTCTGATTCAATTGAAAAAAATTGAGCTCAATTTTTAGTCTATTTTCATGACAAAACTGGATAAAAAATATATACTTGACTCAAGGTCAAAACGGGTTTTCCTATGGTATACATCATGTCACACATGATCATGTCAAAGTCATAGACACAGCAGTTGAAGTCACACAGGCTTTGGTGACAGGAGAGAAGGGCTGCTCTTGGCGAGGCTCTAACACAGTGGTTACAGTGAAAAATGAGAACATGCTTACAAGGCTTGACAGAGAAACAGTAGACCAAGCTCCAGATAAGGCATGAGCAATGGCTTTCATCCAGACCCATTGCTGTGATTTAACAATGTCCTCCAGAACTTGCTGTGTTGAAAACTTAATCCCCAAATTTACATGTTAGTGGTATTTTGAAATGTGGTCATTGGGTGGTAATTAAAACTAAATAAAGCCCAGTAGCTGGAATCTCCATGATGGCACTAATGAATATATAAGAAAAGGAAGAAAGGCCAGAGTGAGCATTTTCTCTGTGTAGTCTTGTGATGTGCAGGACCACATAATGGTGCAGCAGGGGGCCTTCACCAGATGTTAGCATCGTGATCTTGGACTTCCCAGATTCCAGGGCCACACAAATAAGTTTTCTAATCTTTGTAAGGTGTTTGTTCTCTGATCCAGGCATTTGATTATACCAACAGAAAACAAAAACAGTTGCCAATTTCATATTTTTCTCCTCCTCTTCTTCTAATTCATCCTCTCCTTCCTCCTCCCCTCCTCCTCCTCCTTCTCTCAAAATCCAGGACCTCATCCATGTTAAGTCAACAGATTTTTAAAAAGAAATATACATACTAAGCTTTAGATCATATTTGGAGAATTTTGTATATTTTCATTCTCCAAGTTTAAACATTTTTTAAATGGCATAATTACTCATTTAAACATGATTTTTGCACTTTAATTAAATATTTAAAACTGAGATACCTTATATTTTCCAAAGGTTTTGTGATACTAGGTTTAAATAGGTGATAATCTGGTGAGTCACAGATGATCATATGTACATAAGGGAAGCCCCCCACCCCACCCCTGGCACTCTAAGGGCATGACCGAATCCTGTACATATCAGTGGATTAACTGCTGAATGTGTTATTAGCTGGTGGGCCCCAATTGAAGGAAATGGATCATAGAGCATTTGCCTTTGGAAGGTTTAGCCCATACTATCACTGTTCCCTTTCTGTGCTTCTTAATTGTCATGAAGTGAGTAGCTCTGCCTTCCCACACCATTCCACTGTGATGTTTCCAGCTAGGAGCCAGTTTTCATGAACTGACAACCATGCACCAAAGGTAAACTGCTCCTCCTTAAATTGTGTGTCTCAACTAGTTTGTACCTGCAATGCAAAGCTGACCAATACATTCACACTGAAAATCTGTGACATTTTTACTTTTGACATTGTAATCTTCTTACCTGAACCAAAAAATTACAGACATTCAATTTTTAAAGGAAGAATGTCAACTCCATAGAGATTTAACAGTTTGGCAAGTGGATAGCTTCTCTGGTGGGAACAGGCATATGAGCTTTCCATAAAATACACTCCATTCAAACTTAAAAATGGTATGAAAGTGTATTATTGCTTCTCTTGTTTGAATTATGTCTCTGGTGTGTGTTTGTAATGCCATATTTCATGTTAGGTCGCTGACAAGGAGTTTTCAAGTCATTAAAAGGCTATTGTTAATAGAGTGATGGGGAAAGAATAAGAAATTGTCTCCTCCCCCTCCACAGCCCTGACACTCCCTTTTGCCAGCACCTGAAATAAGCCATGCTGTGCCTCCATAAAAAGCTGTTGGAAGCCTGAGAAAGACAGGCAAGATAGAATTAAGAAAAATGGATGTATCCCACTGACCCTAAGTGCAGAAGAGAAATGTGTGAATTATTAGCACAGTAGAAAAATATTTTATTTAAGAACCACATCTTCTCAGCTCTGCCTGAAGGGTTTCACTTAAGCTGCAAAAATAAATAAATAAATAAATAAATAAATAAATAAATAAATAAAATGTACAGATTCAAAGCTCGGGATACTCAAGAATTCATCATGTTGTGTGAGGGAGAAAAAAAGAAGATGCAGTGAGAGTCCTAAGTTGTAAACCATTAGGCTCCTGGGCAAGTATCATACTTCATCCTATGGACAAAAGAGGAATTTGAAATTAATTTCTCAGTTCTGTCTGTGGAGTGCTCTGTCTGACAATAAAGTTTATCTTTCTTTCCAGTAATCAAATTTATCTTCACCAATAAATGCAACCCATTTTCACTTTAGGTCCTCAAAATGCAAAAAACTCATTGCCAGTTGTAATCGAAGGGAGGGATGGAGAAAGGCAGACAGGCTAGTGTAAGACATAAACACAAAATACCATGTCTTGACTTTAACTGAATGAGTCCTTGGGTCACCATTCAGGGATCACCAAGAGAAGAGCTGCAACTATAGAATGTAGTCATAGCAGCTGCTCCATGCTAAACATTTGCTTTTTTCTGGGTCTCTGTTAAAGCCTCCATCTGCACTTGCTCACTTCTGCACAAGCCTGCAACCTGTAGGAGGGGACACTGGTTCTGACAGAGAGGTAAACACCTTTCTGCTCCATTTCACACTGTTAGTAAGCGGCAGAACTGGAGTTTCATTTCATGTCTGCACAACTCTAAATACCTGTTTGAAAAGAAAGCTTCTCAACTGCAGCACTGTTGTCACCTTGAGCTGGATAGGTACCCATCGGGAGGGACATAGTGAGGGATTGCTTAGCAGATTAGCAACATCCTTGGATGCCATTAGTATCTACTCATTGGATGCCATTAGTACCCTCCCTCCCTTTCCAGACAGTGCCAAATGACCCTGGAAAGTCAGCGGCAGGGAGCAGCTCTAAATTAGCTGCACCCAAATATGTAGACCATGCACTAGTTAGCAGATTATGTTGATCAGGAGTTGTGCCACTATGTCGTAAGCATACTGTTTACCTCTGATGACTTTTTTTCAATAGTAAGAGTTTTTCAGTGAAAGAAGCTGTGAGTGGCTTTTCATTCTGAAGCAAGCTCTTGATCTTATCAAAGACAGGTACTATGGATAAGCCTGCAATACAGTAGGTTTCCTCCGTGAACCAATGATGTTCAACGATAAGTTGTTACTTTCTAAGTTGTTTTTCTCTTTAATTTTATGTTAGGCAGATTTACTAAAATACTTCCAATCAGTGGCAGAAAATGATTGTCAAGCTGATTTTAACAAATGACTCCCAGGTTTGGTGTAAGTATGGGATTGTATTTATTGCTCCCTGACCTTCCAATTCTTTCACACTTGGAAAATCCCATTCTCGTTACTGTTTGAAAAATTCAGGGCCTACCTGGACAACTTGTGCCAGGTTACACCATTACAATGTGACCAGAGTGGCCAGTGCAACCAGCAGGCTACCGGGGATCCTGGAGGTCCCGCCTTCCCCACTGTGGCTTCTCAGTCCCCCCATAACAATACAATGGTCCCTTATTTTCCTTTACCATATCATTAATAGTGACACGTGACACACGCTAGGAGGTACCAGCAGCAGCAGCAACACTATTTACAATAATCGGATTCCTCATTGTGTGTAACACACTAATTAAACTCTATATATGCATTAACTTGGTTTTCATGATCACTCTAGGAAGTAGGCATTATTTTAAATTCTTACAGACACTGAAATTGATATCAAAAGTGTTAAGTACTGTGACAAGGATCTTTTGGTTGAAATCAACCCTAAAAAGAACTCCAAACTCTGTTCACTTTTTTCTTTAATTTTTTTTATTATAAAGAATTACAAACACTCAAACATAGAAGAGCCCCATAAACCTTATTAAAAAGGCAGTCAGTACAATAAATACCAACTCGTAGGCAATCTAGTTTCCCTCCTATCATAATCCACTTGCACTTTCCCTTATGATCCTGGAGAAAATCCCAGTCCCTCTTTCTCTAAAGATAAAGCCTAGATGGAAAATAACCAGCCTTGAAAACTAGAGATAAAAGCGCCAACCCCAATCAGCCTGCCTGGCAGCGTGGCCGCTGAGCAAGCAGGGAATAGTGATGGCAGGTAAGGCACGGATAGGCTGCTTGGGGCTGGCATTCCTGAGCTCCAGCTTTCAGGACTGATTATTTTCCAGTTAGGTCTTATTTTCAGGGGGACATAGTAACAGGTATCACCCACAAGTCACTTGAATTTATATATCTAAAAGACAAGAAGGATTTTAAGTTGTTAAAAAACACTACCATCAGACTTAAAAGTATTGTCACTAAGGACTAGAGAAGTAGCTTAGTAGCGACGTGCTTGTTTAGCATGTGTGAATTCTTGGACTCAATCTCCAGTACTGCAAAAAATTTTTTTTAATTTAAAAGATATATATGACAGGATATATGTATTTATATATCTGACACTATATTAGTGTTTATTTATATATATATGTGTGTGTATAGTTAAATATTACCAACTAAACCATTCTGTATTAGCGGTTTTCTGTTTTATGATTGGTTTGCATCATAATCCAAGTAAAATCAGTTCACTTTAAATACTCAATCTATGACTTTAGTCTCTTTCAATCTCTCTTTATTTGTAATGTTTTATGGGAAAAAAATGGGTCATTTGTTATGTGGAGCAAATATCTGTGCCACATACACAGTTTTTAAGCCTTTAGAACTATAAACCTATCAGACGTTTAGAAGTGATACAGAGGCAAACACCCAGGATTTAGAAGTAGATTTATTTATGTCAATGAACACTGATCAGGATCATTTCCAGAATATCAAACCCTGGTATCTGGTAGTCTAGGGCTTTTGTATGATGCACAAGAAAGAGGTACAAAGGAGACACAAAGGAAAGGTGGAACAGCCTGGCAGTTTTTCTGATTAGCTAGCAGGGTGAGATCTTTGAGCACAAGGGTAGATCAATGATCACCCGTCTATGAAGCTTGGTACAGTGGTACAGTGAGATATCCTATGTGTTCAGTTACACTCTCATGGTTACAGGCATCAAGAAAGTAATTAAAAAGCCATGAATGAGTTACAGAGCTAGGTAGTTTAAAAAGAAAAGTTTTAAAAAGAACAATTTCTCTTGTACAGTTTTTCCCTTTAAGTAGAAGTTTATACTTATGTGCCTGCCTGGCAAGTACAAGGTTGTGAGTTCCCTCCGCCATACTAAATAAATAAATTAAAAAGACTCATGGTGTAGCTCCATGCTAGAATACACTGAAGACCATGGGTTAGATCTTGCAATCTCTCAAAGGATTTAAAAAAAAAGAAAGAAAACAAAAATATTCAAGGAGCAGGCCATACTTTGCTAGAACCTGTGGTAGGGTATCTCACAGTCTAGACTTTGCTGATTGTATTCATGTAGTGTCATTAATATTTTCCTCTAGTTTTGTGCTTTCCTACAAGTTGTAGTTAGATCTAAAGTGTTGATGAGACTCAAGATCAATTCTTTTTGGCAAAACATTTCACAGCTAGTGATATATTCTTCTACACAGAAGGACTTAACAATTGAGCTGTTATATATTCCCCATCTTTTTTAATAGGTGTGTTTTGTTTAAGTCCTTGAATCAAATAATTTTCAAGGCTCTTACAAGGACATAAAATAAATATGTGTAAAAGCACAATACCAAATGAATGGTTCCCTTACTCATTCCATCTGGACTTATTAAATGATTAATCTGTGCTCTACAGAGTGAAGTGAATGATGTATGGAGATTTTGAAGTCAGAGGTTCCATCTCAAGGAATTCGGCCATGTGCCAATGCTCTGCTGGTGTCATAAGGCATATGGAGTAACCAACAGGATTTTAGGGAAGCTGTACCAGTCCAGAAGGAACAGTAAGAATGATAAGGATTTGGAAGAAAGATCAGGTCCTCCTGCCCTGGATCAAGGATGCTTCATGCATTTGTGATGTAAGTTGGAATCAAGGATGGCAAAGACTTAGAAAGATGAAGTTCATGGTGTAGTTCCAATGCAGAAGGCCATGTAAACAGAAGTGAATGCAGGGAAGTATAAGGTTATGGCACGGTCAATGTGAACTGAAGTAGGACACAGAGAAATAGAGAATCTGTTCTCTACAAACAGTAGGCAATCTAATTTACAATTTATAAAATCTCTACAATCACATGACCCTTTGGAAATCTTGTGATTGAGGAGTAACAATAATAAATAGAATGGTATTGAGCACTTTTATTTTTATTATTTTATTTAATCTTTATAGCAATATCACTGCCTAAAGATCATTAGTCTCCATTTTTTAACTAACAGAAAGAAGTTTCAAAATCTTTAATTCCTCCTTACTTCAGTTCACTCAAGCTTTAAATGCCAAGACTAGGACATGCACTATTATGGGAACCCACAAGCATAAATCCTCCTACAAAAACACCAGAGATACTGGTGAGCTGGTATCTCCACAAAAAACTCTAATGCTGAGGATTGTCCAGTAAGACCATGTGCCCGGAGGGCTACTGCATTCCTTTTGCAGACAATCATTTCTACCCAAAATCATTTACATGAGTTTATAAAAAGACATTTTGAGAAAAAGAATGCATGTAGTAAAATAGCAAGCCTGAGGAAAGTAAATAATCTATTTGGTCAATGCACACCAAGGGATCCCCCTGCCACCTAATACCCAAGTCCACATCTTTAGTTTTCAGACATCTTTGCCAGTTAATATCCAAATGTTGGCACCAAAAATGAAATGATCTTAGTGTAAAATTGTAGTGATTCAAACTGGAGTACTGAAAATGAACAACTGCCAAAAAGACTGAAAAATAGACCTCACAGTATGATAAGAATTACTATATGCACATACAAACAGACAACCACCTAAGAATTGGTATGAAGTGCAGAGTAAAATAAAGAACAAATCTATGTAACTTGAACTCCAAATGGGGAATTTCAAAGAATAGCTTCTCCACAACAGACAGTCTCAAAAGAACAGATCTCTCTGGTTCCAAGAAGGATTCAGAAAGGCTTTACCCATGTCTGCTATTTTTCCTTAGTTCAATCAGTTTAGCCTCAGTAGCATTTGACAGTAAAAGAACCATGGGGTATCTTATAGAGACAGAGAAGATGATTTTATTACTCAAATTAGAACATTGATGCACATGAATGCTCCAAGAAGGTGCTGAAATTAAAAGGGAAATAAAACCATCCAAATATCCACTTCAAGATCTCTCCAAGTATTTTCCCACAAACTTAAAAATAGCATTTCTGAAATAAACTTATTTATGTTACATTTGGTCATTCTTTAAGTGCTATTAAAGTCAACATTTGAAGTAGTCATGGCATGCAGATCTACTCTTCTGATAAATGATAATTGCTGAGTGTGTGTGGGTAAATATTCCCTTGTCACATCCTTTGAGAGCAACCTCCCTAGGTTAATGAGAACTGGGCAAAAAATATTGATTCCAGAAATGAGTACGAAATGTTGTGATTTCCAATTATTCTAAGGAATTGGTCTTTGAAATTCTGAATTATGGAAGGATAAACCAGCTCCAATTTAATCTGCGAAACAGAACTCTATTTAGAGTCCTCCATCAACTTCTAAGAAAAAAACTCAAGACAGGAGTAACCGTTGTCGTGGAATATTGTTGACGGCTGCCCTCCAGTGGCAAAACTTGATGGAATTTTTCATCAGGTAAAATTCCAAATATCTTTTATTTCAAGTCTCAAGGTTTTTTTGTTGTTCTTTTGTTTTGGGGTGGTTTTTTTGCTTTTTTTTTTTTTAACAAATGAACCCAAACATTTTTAGGAGCCTAACAGTCAACAATAAAACCACAAAGAATTCTGCCTTACATTGTATTGTCACAAGATGCCAGAGAAGATTGTTTGTTTGCCTTTAAAGTTGTCTGATGTCACAAAGCGACTCAGAACCACAGGTGGTTAAGTCAAACTAACAGAAAGAAATATTGGGGAAGCAGTTTAGATGCCACAGGCTTTGTGACATCTCCTTTTATCACATTCTTTAATAATACTTTCTTGTGAACTTGAAAGAGCAACACTTCCCTGAAAAATAAGCCCTCATGTGGAGCCGCAAAGACCTCACTTCCAGTTAGAGAGCAAGCCGAGCCGCCTCTTGATACGGCCACCCCTTGAGGAGGCAGGCGACCACAGCATCCCTGGACAAATATTTCACTTTGGGTTTCTCAGTCACCTTCTAGACCACTGATTTTGTTTCATATTTTAAAGTTCTCAGCCTGACCTCACAATGCTTTCCCTGGCTCCTCTCTTTTTCCTTCTGATGTTCCACAGTGGTTTCCCTCAGCTTCCTCCCAGAGTTTCCATCAAGCTGCTGTCCCTAACTTCACTCTCTTTGGTCTGAAGGAATGAACATCATTCTGACATCAAAGAGAAGCCCAAGGCACCTCTTAAAAATTTTGATATATTAAAATTCAAAGAAATGCCAAGACTGCTTTAACAGAATTGTAGATAGTTTCATATTTGCGAGACTGGTGTATATATTCCTGTTAATAACACAAATGTGATATAATTGCCCTATGTATAATTCAATTACCAGTGATGGTTTAAAAAATTCAGTTGCAAGCATACTAAGAGAAAGGTAGTCCAGTATAAAGTCACAAATGCACAATGTTAAGATTAGCACCACCTTCCTATGCCTATGCCTCTCAATTAGTATCTGTAAATTCACTGAGATACGATCATATCAATAGTCTAAAATTATATATCAGAGTGTAAGCCCTTCCTGAATGTGGAACATGGGCCAAATCATAGTTCATCTCCCTTTGGAAAGGTCAGACACACAGTATTTTTATGCAACTAAACAAAAAAGTAAGTTTGGGCACAAAAACCTATTGTGATTCAGTAAAGTATTTCAACTGAGGCAGACAGAAGTCTTCACACAACCCCCAATAAAGCCAGATACCAACCACATGAATTTAAACTACATGGAAGCTCAGTGGCACAAGTGCCTGCTGGGCAAGAGTGAGGCAATGAGTTCGATCCCCTGTCCCCAAAACATAAATAAATAATAATTAAAAAACAAACTGCTTGGGAAGAATGTGGGTTCCCTACCTCTGCCTCAGAGATTTGGAACTAAGGCATGTCATTACAGTGACAGTCACCTCAGAATAAAGATTGAAGGTGGACAGTCACTCATTTTGGATGCCCATATCCACTAGGGGTACTTTGTATTCCAGCAATTTTATCAGCCCTCTCCAATATATCACATCATCTAGAGAAAATACGGAAAGTTAATTACAGTTTGCTTTCAATATTCTTCCCATCATAGCTGAGCTGCTCCAGTCTGTGTTTGCAGATAGATATGAGCAGTTAAATAGAATTCTGAGTGGAAATCAGAACAAGTGTTTTACAGGAGAAATAACCTCAATTCTCTCTATCTCCTTTTCTTCTCAGTTAAATCTGAGGAAACACGTGGGTCAGTCTCACTCAGCTTTGGTCACAGAGCTGTGTAAAGGACATAAGCTTCTCAACTCCCAATCTCACTAGTTTTTATATTGACAGCGTGAGAGACCATCATAATGATTCTTCCATTGCTGAAATGTTGCATGGAATCCCTCTCCCTTCCTGTAGCATTTTAATTAGTTATTAGAGCCTACTCTTTCATGGAATTTCTTGCTAAGTTATGCCAGAAAATAAATGTTAAAAAAAAATCAATACTCCAATACAAACAGTCAGGAAAACAATGGCATGGTTTATGAACACTAGTTTTTTTAGATTCACCATGTGAACTGATTTGTGAAAGGATACACAGAAATTTGAATTTGTAGTCTGAGTCACTAGGTGTTATGCATACAATTGCACCACTTAATATCTCTTCATAGTGAAACAGTGATTCTTAACTTGCTTTATCTGCAAACATGTCTGAGGAGCTATAGAAAGATATGAACCAACTCCTCCCTTCACTCTTGATCCAAAATATACCTAAGTATATACTCAATTTCATAATGTTTATTCTAGATCAGTGACTTGCAGTTGGGGCAACTTTACCCTTCAGAGAACATTCAGCAAAGGAAATTTTTCTTTATCATCTCAATTGGGGTGGTATCCCTGTTATCAAGCGGGTAGGACAAATGATGTCTGCTGAATATTCTGAGTTGTATGCTTCCTCCCACAGCCAAATGTGTTCAAAATATTAGTAGTGTCAAGACTGGAAAACATATTCCAGTTCTTCCTAACACAGCAGCTACTTGCCATTATAGCTCTGAAAATGTAGTTGGACTGAATCCAGATGGGCTGGATATATAAAATACCAGATTGCAAAAACTTCATTTAAAAATGAAAATATTTCATTAATAATGCTTCACATTGAATATATGCTAAAATGATATTTTAATATTTTTGGCTGGGCAAATTTTATTATTGAAATTAACTTTACCTATTTCTTTTCACTATTTTTAATGTGGCTCCTAGAAAATTTGAAGTTATATATTTGGCCCCTGTCTGTGTGTCCAATTACATTCTCATTACATTTCGCTGTCTTCAGTGGACCATGGCCAGTGACGTTTATTCAACCAGGGGAACAAGCTGGCTCTGAGAGGGTAGAGGGCCCATGTGGTGGCAAGCAGAGTTCCAGCTCCCTGGCTCTGGCCCAGGAGAGTTTGGGACATTGCTCCAGGTGCTTGGGTTCCCACCCAGACCCCTAGGACACTGGACTAGCCTTGAAAGGCTTTGAAGCTTGAGTGGACCACACCCAGTGACTTTCATTCAACCAGGGGAGCCAAGACTCATGAGTCCCAGGAGCTGAAGGTGCAAGAGGTGATTCCCAACACCCCAGGGAAAGTTTTGGAACATTGCTTGAAACAAAGAAATATAGGAAAATGACAAAATGAAAGACCAAAACACAATCTCAAACCTCCAGCCCATCCCAAGAAAGCCTGGGAGCCACATACATAGAAGAAAATACTAGTCATACACCTGAAATGATATCAACTGAAATAAAGAAGCAAGTATGGGAAGCTATGAAGGAACTCAAGTTAGAAATAATCCCTTAGGTAAAAAAAGAAATGATAAAAGTAGTGAAAGAAATAGTGAATGCATTTAAAAAAGACATAGCTAAAATATTAGAGGAATAAAGCAAACAGATAGAATCCCTGAATGAACAGTATAAGAAACAAACAAAATACATGAAGCAGATTCAAGGAGATATACAGGAAATCAAAAATTCTATTGTAAGTTACCAAAACTGCCTCAACAAAAGTGAAGATAGAATTTCAGACCTTAAAGATAAGATTTCAGCTAGTGAACAGGAAAGGAAATATCTTTTAAAAATAACAAGGAATCATGAAATAACAATTCAATAGTTGCAAGAAGATGCAAAAAAAAAACCAGCATAAGATTAATAGGGATAAATGAAAAAGAAGGGGACAACACAAATGATATCAAGAGGCTATAAGAAGTAATAGCTGAAATTTTCCCAAATATGAGAATGGAAATTGACATTCAGATTAGTGAAGTATATAGAACTCCAAACAGCCATAACCAAAATGAAAGTACACCCACACATATAATAATCAGCATCCCAGAAATCCAACTTAAGAACAGAATATTAAAAGCTGTTAGAAAGAAAAGACAGATCACCTATAAAGGAAAACCTATCAGAATCACAGCAGACTTCTCAACACAAACAGTGAAATCAAAAAGAGCATGAAGTGAAATATTTCAGATCCTGAAGGAAAATGACTTCCAACCCAGACTGCTGTACCCTGCAAAACTGTCCTTTAAAATGGATGGAGAAATAAGATACTTCCATGATAAAGAACAGCTGAAGAACTCATGATCACCAAACCAACCCTGAAAAGAATGCTCAAGGATATTCTACATACACATAGGAAAAAACCACTAAACAAGACAGACAATTAAACAAAATGGAAAGATAAAGATACAACAGCAGAAAGATAACATGTCAACAATAAACCAATATATAACAGTTATAACCATTAATGTAAATGGTCTCAATTCACTAATTAAAAGAAACAGATGTGCAGAATGGATCAAGAAACAATGTCCAACCATATGCTGTCTACAAGAAACCCACCTAAACCAAAAAGGAAATCCATAGAATGAAAGTCCAAGGATGGAAAACAATACTTCATGCAAAAGGAACTCAGAAAAAGCAGGGGTAGCTATTCTGTTTGCAGACAATGTGAACTTCAAACCAAGAAAGGTCCAAAGAGATAAAGAAGATCATTACATACTAGTTAGGGGAAACCTGCAAGAGGAAGAGATAACAATCTCAAATATATATGCACCAAATTCCAGAGCACCCAGCTATGCAAAGCAAGTATTAACAGAAATGAAAAATCAAATAAGCAACAACACAATTATAACAGGAGACCTTAACATCCCGTTGACACAAAGGGACAGATCAAGTAGACAGAAAATCAGCAAAAAAATATTAGAACTGAATCACATCTGTGAACAATTGGACTTGATAGATGTATACAGAGTGTTCCATCCAACAACATCAGAATATACATTCTTCTCAGCAATACATGGTACATTCTCTAAAATAGACCATATACTAGCCCACAGAACATAAAAAAATTGAAATTATCCCATGAATGTTATCAGATCATAGCACCATGAAACTGGAAATTAATGATAAAAAAACTGCAAAAACCCCACAAACACATGGAAATTGAATAATGCACTCGAGCAATCAATGGGTCACAGAGGAAATTAAAGAAGAAATTTAAAAAAATCTACTAAAATACAAATACAACTTACCATAATCTGTGGGATACAATAAAAGCAGTACTTAGAGGAAAATTTATTGCACTGAGTTCCCACATTAGGAAAACAGAATGAACACAAATAAACAACCTGATACTACACCTCAAACAGCTAGAAAAAGAAGAGCAAGTCAAACCCAAAGCCAAAAGAAGGGAAGAAATTATAAGGATCAGAGCAGAAATTAATGCAATAGAGACTAGGAAAACAATACAAAGAATCAATGAATCAAAGAGTTGGTTCTTTGAAAGAATAAATAAAATTGATAAGCCCCTAACCAACCTAATTAAAAAAAGGAAAGAAAAGACTCAAAGTCATGCAATACAGAATGAAAAGGGTGAAATCACTACCAACTCTGTGGAAATACGGAAGATCATCAACACCTATTTCGAAAACCTCTACTCTCATAGGTTTGAGAACACAGAAGAAATGGACAGATTTCTAGAAACATATGAACCACCAAAGCTGGATTAAGAAGATGTAAAACTGCTGAATAACCCAATTTCTATTAATGAAATTGAAAATGTAATTAAGTCCTTAACAACAAATAAGAGCTCAGACCCAGATGTATTCACTGTGGAATTCTACAAGAAATACAAAGGAGACTTAATGCCAACACTCCTCAAACTCTTCAATGAAATCAAAAGGGAAGCAATTCTCCCTAAGTCATTCCTGGAAGCAAATATCACTCTAGTACCAAAACCTGAGAAAGACCCAACTAAAAAAGAGAACTACAGGCCAAACTCCCTAATGAACATAGATTCAAAATTCTCAAAAAAATTCTCAATAAAATATTGGCAAACAAGATGAAGCAAATCATCAAGAAGATTATACACCATGACCAAGTGGGATTCATCCCAGGCATGCAGGGATAGTTCAACATACGTAAATCAATAAATGTAATCCACCATATCAATAGAACCAAAAGTAAGAATCACATGATCATTTCTATAGATGCAGAAAAAGCTTGATAAGATCCACCACCCATTCATGATAAGAACCTTACAGAGAATTGGAATAGATGGTCTCTACCTCAGTATGATAAAGGCCATCTATGACAAACCAACAGCCAACATCATATTAAATGGCCAAAAACTGAAAGCCTTTACCTTAAAATCAGGCACAGGACAAGTATGTCCCTTATCACCACTCCTATTCAACAAAGTACTGGAAATACTAGCCAGAGCAATTAGACAAGAGAGACAAATAAAAGGAGTAAATATAGGAAAAGAGGAAGTTAAACTATCATTATTTGCAGATGCCATGACACTCTACACAGAAGACCTCCAAAACTCCATCGAAAGACTCCTAGATATAACAAATAAATTCAGCAATGTAGCTGGATACAAAGTCAATACTCAAAAATCAATAGCATTCCTATACACTAACAACAAAATCACTGAGAGAGAAGTAAGAGAAGCCACACCCTTCACACTAGCATCCAAAAAATTGAAATACTTAGGAATTAATCTAACAAAAGAAGTAAAAGAGATATACAGGGAAAATGATAATAACCTGAAAAAGAAATTGAAGAGGACCTCAGAAAATGGAAAGACATCCCTTGTTCATGGATAGGAAGAATAAATATTGTGAAAATGGCCATCCTCCCAAAATTGTTATACAGATTCAATGCAATCTCAATGAAAATACCACTAACATACCTCATAGGTCTAGAGAAATCACTCCTCAAATTCATCTGGAACCAGAAGAGACCTAGAATAGCAAAGGCAATTCTAAGCAGCAAAGCCAAGGCAGGAGGCATCACAATCCATGACTTGAAGTTATACTACAAAGCTACTGTAATAAAATCAACATGGTACTGGAATAAAAACAAACCTGAAGATCAATGGAACAGACTAGAAGATACAACTACAAACACCCTCAACCACCTTATCTTTTAGCAAAGGGGCCAAACATGTTCACTAGAAGAATGATAGCCTCTTTAATAAATGGTGCTGGAAAAACTGGCTCTCCATATGCCAAAAACTAAAACTAGACCCATGCCTGTCACTATGTACTAAACTAAAATCTAACTGGATCAAAGATCTAAATATTAAAACAGAAACACTAAATCTGTTGGAAGACAAAGTAGGTAAAAATCTTGAAGACATAGGGGTAGGTAGAGAATTCATGAACAAGAACCAAACTGCATGGGAAATATTTCCCAGAATCAATAACTCGGATCACGTGTTATTAAAGAGTTTCTTCATGTTGAAAAAAAATCTCCAGCAGAGCGAAAAGAAAACCCACAAACTGGGAAAAAAATCTTAGTGAACTGTCCCTCAGACAAAGGACTTCTGTCTAGAACTTATAAAGAAATAAAAAAATCAGACCCCCAAAATTCAAAGACCCAATCTAAAAATGGGCATCTGAGATGAACACACAGTTCTCAGATGAAGAAATATGAATGGCAAATAAATACATGAAAAAATGTTCAACATCATTGGTCATTAGAGAAATGAAAATTAAAACCACACTGAGATTCCATCTCACTCTGGAAAAAATGGCCAGAATGAACAAAACTACCAACAACAAATTCTGGAGAGGCTGTGGGGAAAAAGGAACTCTTCTGCACTGTTGGTGGGAATGTAGACTGGTGCAACCACTGTGGCAATCAGTCAGGAGATTCCTCAAAACCTGGGATTGGAAGCCCCATTTGACCCAGCTATTCTACTCCTAGGCATATTCCCAGAAGAACTGAAAACATCATACCACAGTGATATATGTGCACCCATGTTTATAGCAGCACAATTTGTAATAGCCAGATCTTGGAAACAACCTAAGTGCCCATCAACTGAGGAATGGATAAAAAAATTGTGTACTTTTATACAATGGAGTACTACTCAGCTATAAAGAATAATCACATTGGGATATTTATAAATAAATGGATGCAAATTGAGACCATACTCATAAGTGAAATAAATCAAACTCATAAGTGAAATAAATCAAACTCACATGTATAAATACTGCATAGTCTCCCTAGTGTAAGAAAAGGTAAGAGTACATAAGATTCTATGGTAATCATGGATCCCAATTATATTGCTTTAAAGACTTGTAATGTTCTCATTCATTGGTTGGAATGGTTTTATTCTGTTTTATTTAACCTTATTATGTGTGATGGTATGAACAGCTACTTTGTAGAAAACAAGACATTATCACAGCCATTGCTGATTTAATATCATCTGGCTTTGAAGTCCTACTATGCTTCTGTTCTTCTATTACCATTGGTTCTATCATGTTGTGTCTTACTGGATTTTAATATGTGTAATAATATAAACAAATTTTTTATGGAAAATGAGATATTATAGTAGCCATTGTTCATTTTCTGTTATTTGTTCAGAATGCCTTGTAATAGTTTCATTCTCTTGAATGCTTTTATTTTATTTTATGTTTGATATTATTGTGTGTGAAGCTATGCTCAACTATTTCAAAGAAAGACATATTATGGTAGCTACTATTGTATCCAATTGTCTTGTTGTGAAATGTTGTGTTGCTTGTATTGTTCTGCTCTGATCCATGTTGTTCTGTCCTCTTTTGTTTTATTCTCTGTAAAATAAAAGAAAATAAATAATAAAATAAAATAAAGAAAAAAAAGAAAGTTCACCAACATTGTATCTAAGCTATATCCATGGCTATGGATAAAATGCCTTCTGACAGTATAGCAATGTTTTCACAGTTAAAGTAAATCTGGGATATTTGAAGAAGAGATGACTTAACAGATGGGAAATAGGTGTCATAAAACACATGGATTGACTAAAATGCACTCATACACCTGCACATTCCTGTTCTGGAATAGGTTAACTGGAATATGAGTCTGAACCAAGGAGAATAAAAAAGATAATATCTAGCATTAGATATCAGCCTATAATTCAGCCAAAATTTTTTACTGACTACCTCCTATCATCTAGGCACTGTTCTAACTGATAGGGACACAATAGTGGAAAAAAAAAAACATAGTGCTGTCTTTTATGGGGTTTACAGTCTTCTGGGATGGAGAGGCCAGAAACAAAGAAGCATCTGTTATGGCAAGCAGTGATAAATGCAGTGAAACAAACAACAAATTAAGATAAAGAGAGTTTCTGTAGAAATGACACAGTTTTATTCAGGATGTCATGGAAGGTTTCTTTGAGTAGGTGGCATTTGACAGTTTGGAAAACATATCATTGTTAACCTGCCCTGAGGACCATATGATAATATTGTCTAGATCTTAAGTGTGGACCAGTAATTCTACCTGTAGTTATTTTGTAATTCAATATATGCAGTTATTGAAATAAAGGTACAAAAATAGATATGCAAGAATGTTCCCTAAGGGCTGGGGATTTAGCTCAGTGGCTTAAGTGTTTGCCTGGCAAGCACAAGGTCATGAGTTCAATCCCTGGTACCAAAAAAAAAAAAAAAAAAAAAAAGAAAGAATGCATTTTGCATTCTAAAGCATTTTGCCTCATATGAAAACTACTTAAGTATTCAGCTAAAGTTTTTAATATGAACAATACTAACAACATACTAAGTGTTTTTTTGAGGCAAAAAAAGTATAATTCAAGTTTTATAAAAAAAAATTACTGTGTTTTAGGAGAAAAAAAATGACAAAGTGATAGCACAGATGTTGGAATGTCTGAAAGGTAGAAATTTGATTTTTTGCATTCCTTGGTGGTGTCACCTTTTTAAACCTCTTTGAACAAAGTTATAAAAGAGGAGGCAGGTTGCATTCCCCCAAACATGCAAATATAAATATGCCCACTAGTGGTTACCCACGATAATGTCTCATTCAACCATCAGATCATTGACAACAAGAAGTAGGAGAATTAACTTAATAAAGAGGATGAATTGCCTTTCTAAAGACATCCAGTAGTTTCTGTAATACTACCAGAAAACTAAGGCAAACCTCATTAATTTCTTATCATATGATCATGTTTAAAGGCCCAGAGATGTCATTGGAATGGTGAGAAACTCCCAAGAGAACAGAGATCACAGCCAGTTGGAGATAGCAGGAAATTCCAGATGTTATATTAGCCAGAATTCCACATTTCAAGTGTTTCTCATAGTTTAGTCCTAGAATTTCTACAGGATAATTATTTGATAATGGGCTTTGGAAGGAGATGCTGCTTTAACATTTAGAATCTTGGGTCCTACCCACACCTTGCCTGCCTTGGGTCCAGGATTTGTATATTTCAAGTGATATTCAGATTAGTCACTTTAATTTACAATGGCTTACATTCACCAGAGAGTGGAAAAGTCATCTCTGAAGATACATAGGAATTTTGTCTAATGAGAGCTCTTGAGAACAAGAAAGCTCAAACTGGGATTTCTCTGATCATCAGATGATTGCTGAAGCCAGGACTCCTGTTTGGCATATATATATGGCTCAGTTCTCTGTTGAGACAATGTAAGCTGTAAAAAGCAAAGTGGTGCAGAAACCACTTAACAGGTTTATGTGAAAACAAGGAGGCTCGTGGTTTAATAACTTAGTGTGGACAGACAAAGGGAAATAAGGCCATTTTTACTGAACAAAGAGAAGCAGGCTTTCTTTTAGTGCTTGAAAGAAGGCAAGGGACATAAGATGAGATGATCTTAGTATATCAATGTTCAAAATTCTCTGGATGCCCCCTTCCTCAGTGGGCAAAGGCCTTGAGGCATCCAGTGTGAATTTCTGGGTGTCTTCAGATGGCCCGGTGTTTGGATGAGTCCATGTACTATCATATCTTCTTTATGACATCTTGTGTTTGCCGCGGGGAACCCCACTGCTGAGCTGAGAACAATGTCTCTGCTGGCAGACGGATTGGGTACTGGGAAAGTCATGTCCAAATCAAGTATGACATAAGGTACAGGACTTTGACTTACTTTTGAAAATCACTAATTTTTTTTTTTTCTGAAACCTGAAACCCAAGATAATTCTGGGACAAGGCATGTTTTCCCATGTATAGGTTAAACAAGATTGAAACAAAGCAAAAATAAATAAGTGCCAGTTACCAGCTAATCAATCTATTTAACAAAATACAAGACTTCCTCCTTGAGATTTTGATCTCCTTTCTGTGCCACACAACATCGAATCTGACCATTCCCCCCTCATTAAGACCTACCCTAAAAACACCTAAAACCTGAAAAATACTGTTCCCTTCTTTACCTTTCCCATTTTGAAACTTTGCTAAAACTCTGCCATGTTGGTAATTTCCCTTGCATTAATAAGTCTCACATACTTTGTTTTGTTTAAACAACAGGATTTTCCAATGATTTTTGAGGTATCAGTCTCTAAGATGCCATTACTTCCACTCATACAGCTTGGCATATTTCCATCCTCTCTGGATTGTCTGTCACACACACTGTTTTCAAAGCTTCACAATCTTCCTTTAAAGAAGAACCTTAACTTATTTCCAACTCAGGCTTTTGGTGTATGTCTCCATCTAGGCTTATGTTTATCCAAAAAGTACCCACATGAAAAGTTAAAATAAGGAAAAAGAAGGAAGGGAGGAAGGGAGGGAGGGAGGGAGGGAGGGAGGAAGGAAGGAAGGAAGGAAGGAAGGAAGG